>OX578150.1:27612051-27699551 GCA_951213105.1 Amaurobius ferox | reverse complement strand
GTTTGGAAACCAAGAATTTGTGGATACTTGCTAAGGTGATTAACTAAATCAAAACTATTGTTCAAAATGAAATATCCTGAATTCCTGAATTTAAGAGATTCATTAATTCGATTTAAACAGTTAAGCAAGTACTTACTAGCTGTAGTGGTAAAGGTATTATGTCCACAAGTGACTGTTCTAAAACTGAGAGGTGATTTGTGGAATTTAGGAACCAAAGTAACGTAAGGAAATTTAAAATACTTACATTTAATATTTAATTGTGTATATAATTTTAGCATTTTAGTTTTGATGTGGATAGACTGATTATTAATGGTTTAAAAATTTGATTATTTTTTAAATAATTCTGTAACAGAGATACATAATATTTTTTACAAATGATGGCATAATTATTAGAAGCTTTATCTACATAAGTTATGACAAAATGTTGTTGTAGTTCTTTGATAGCAGAAAGGAGTTGTTTATAAGGATACCTAGGCTTCGTTAATGTAATGTTTATAATAAAATTTTTAAGTAGATATAAGGTAGTATACTTCCATAGATTGAATGCTTCAATAGGAATAGAATGTGAACAAGCAAGTTGATATATGAATTTATCAAAATCAAATGATAGAGACTGAAGAAGTTGTTTAGGGTGATGGCAGAATGGAATGCGAAATTTAGACCCTTTATTCATAATATCCCTAAGTATATCATCCTGAACTATACTGAGATCCCCAGTAATAATGTGACCATGAGTGGAGGTGACAAAAGGGGCAAGATTTTGATTGCTGCATACACATGATGTAAGATCATCAGAGTTTATTGTCCTGGAAACTTCATTGTAATTATAAATAGTTCTACCAATTGGTAAATTATATTTAAATGATTTTTGTATTTTGATATCATTTACTGGTAACAAGTGCTGATGTTTTGCAAATAAATTATTGAAGTTAAGAGAATTAAGAATAGGGTGTTTAAAAGAAATAACACAGTAAACTATTTTAGTATGTGGATTTGGTGTATGGAGTAGGTGGTAATTTAAGAAATTTGTACGAGAAAGAAGCAAATCAAAAAATAAATGTTTAAAATGCTCATGAGTTAATTTTAATTTTAAAAAATTAGTATAAACAATACTTAATTTGTTTTTTCTGACTTTATATAACCATGTTCTAACAGGTAGAAAATTGAAAGTTTGAGAATAATTGTATTGTAATTTCAAAATGTCTGCTTTGTAATCAAGAGTTTTACTTAAGTTACTTTTTCCTTTGCCACGCTTATATCGCTTTATACTAGGAGTTGATGACTTTGAATAATGAAAAAGATGTTTATATACTGAAGATTTATGAGAATTGTATTCAAAACTATTGTTAACAACATTATTATTATTATAAATTTGATTTAAGCCAAAGGGGAAGAGAGTTTTATATTTTTTAATGTAATAGTTTTCAAATACTAATCTATCCGTGAGTGAAATTTTAATATCTAAAATATGAAGGGATACATTTTTAAATCCGTGTGTAGCAAAGTGCTGATATTCAAATTGATTTTTAGTAGGGAGATCATTAAAGACTTATGGTCAAATTTTTTAATATGATCCCTGTGGACATTCATTCTCAGATGTAAAGGGTTGCTGGTTTGGCCAATATAAGATAAGTTACAAATAGTACATTTAATTTTGTATATGCAATTAAAAACTTTGCAGAATTGTTGTGAAGTGGAATTATTATTAATTTGTAATGGGTCAGCAAATGGACAAGTTTTGCACCTAAGATTGTTGCATCTATTGAAGGAATATGTTTTGGATTGAGAGAAGGTATGGTATTCTTCCAAATCGTCTATAACGTTTAATTGGTCAAAGTTTGTCGATCTATAATTATCCCAATTCATAATAATTATAGACCGGACACAAGGTAATGAAGAAAATTTACATCACGAATTCTAATTAAAATTCCCAAAATAAACCCCTTCAAAAACTATTTTGTCAGGTACGAATTTCATATTTTAACTAATACCATAAGAATTGAATCGAAATTTTGGAGAGTAATAAAACAAGCATAGTGGAAAAGAGAGATTTTCATACGAAATATTCATAAAAAAGCGAAGTGTGGACAAATAATATTGATCCGGAATGGAAGATATACAAAACCGTTAATACGTATGTGTCTGACTGAATCTCTACAACTGCGGGCAAAAGAGGGCCACATATAGTGGAAATACATGTCTAGATTAAAATGTAAAAATAAGCAATAAAAGATATTGACGTCCGGATTAACTAAAAGATACAGAAATAAATAACACAAAAAACACAATAAACTCTAATGCCTGCCGAGAGATGTCAGCACTATACACATATATAACGAGTGAAGAATCGAGTGTGAAATCTACCAAAAAGAGCAATAACCCGCAGAAAAAATCATAAAAGCGATGAGAGA
The DNA here is from genome assembly GCA_951213105.1 of Amaurobius ferox. NCBI lineage: Eukaryota > Metazoa > Arthropoda > Arachnida > Araneae > Amaurobiidae > Amaurobius > Amaurobius ferox. The sequence goes on along the minus strand of OX578150.1, from coordinate 27,697,140 downwards.
ACTCAAACCAAAATACTTCAAAATGCGAAATGTGAAGACATACCATAATCAATCAATAGGAGGAATGAAAGGGTTAGATAAATAAAAACAATATCCAAAGAGGGCCATATTAAGACATAGATGGGTTCGTAGTTAAACTATAGAAATGCGTTAGCGATAATAATAATAATAAACAAAATAAAATTAAAATTAAAAAGAGAATAAACTCTGTAATAAGCGCAAATGCAGCTTTACAACAGGTTTTACCTTTTTATAAATTTTTTTGCAAGTATGAAAATCAAAAGATAGATGGTTGAATTCAGAAGTAAATAATAAATATAAATGTATAATTAAAAGATGTAATAGAAGTCAGTATGTAGAAAACAGAATATAAAACACAAAATAATACAGAATATAAAACTTTCATCATGATATTGCGCAAAGCAGCTAATAACATAATGGATTTATAAATAAAAATCGAAGGATTTTAATCGAAAATTATGCATAAACTACAGTATGTACAAAAAACCCCATCTCTAGCATATCTGTTACAAATGAGTAACAATAGGCCAAGACTAAGGATAAGGATAGAAGGTAACTTATCACTACAATGGAAAGGGGGATGAGAAGAATAATAGGATTCAAAAATCACATTTAAAGTATATAAAGGTAAATAAAAATAAAACTCGGCAATATGAGAATAGGCAATAATAAACAGCTCAGGAGATAAGAGATTAAGAATAGAGAACAAGCAATTGAAACTACACAAAAAATGGCGGTTAGTTCGAAATTGCATTCTCATCAGGACAGTCATACAATTCGAATTAAAACCGATATAATAGCCAGTTTCTGACAATGGCGATAGTATTTAACTATAAACACCATTGGAACTGTCTACTGGCTAGTGGAAAAAGAAAATAAATTAATTGAATTATATAATTCTGAAAAACAATACCTCCTCGAACAGAAATGGGAAAACACTAGCATAGCACACCCACACGTGTAAGATAAACTAGTGACTGAGCATTTCACCTCACTTCGTCAATTCAAGTGGGCACTGGAATGAATACAATTGAACGATTCATAATATGTATGGAGACTTTCAAAAATAGTAATCAGTATAGGACTCAGGACAAGAGGAAAATAGTCATTCGAAAATAGTAAACAGTATTAGACTCAGGCCAAGTGGTAAGTGAGGTAATAAGAAAGGGTGAATTTTCAAAAAAGAGTTAACCAGTCAAAGTGAAATAATGCATGTGTAAAATTATTACGTGGTATATTTGAAATTATTAATAATATTATTTACAAATACTTCCGGATATTGGTAATTTTGACAAATGCGTTTAAGTTTATTGATGTGTAGAAAGTGAAACTGAGGATCAGAAAGTCGATGTATTCGAAATAGCTGGTTTAAAATGATGTTTCTAAACAATTGAATAGAATTACAAGATTGATATGATAGCAGCTTTATGATAGAGAAGTTGTAAGAATCTTTTTTATCATATATATTGGTGATAACATGATTGTTGAGGGTATCTAATTTTATGTCTAAAAAATTAACAGATTGACTAACGCAAGGCTCATTAGGAATTAATTCTAGGTTAGACGGGTAAAAATCAATATTAATGGTATAGGAATCATCAATGATAATACAAATTAAGTCGTCAACATATCTATATATAATATATGAATTAGAGTTAAAATGGCATTCATGATAATAAAGATATAAGTTAGCGAGTATACTACTACTACAGCCACCTTGTGGTACACCAGATGTTTGTAAATAAATGTTATTACCTTGGATAATATAATTGTTGTATAACACAAAGTGCAAGAGATATATATTTATATATAATATATATATATATATATATATATATATATATTATATATATATATATTTATATATAATATATATATATATATATATATATTATATATATATATATATATATTATATATATATATATATATATATATATATATATATATAATATATATATATATATATATATATATTATATATATATATATATATATATATATATATATATATATATATATATATATATAAAGCATAGTAAACATAAACAATTAAAATATTTCCACAGTTATCCAATTATTCTCCAGAAGTTGGCGCAAAGCAGCACACTCTCCTAAATTGCTTATTTAAGCGAAAATGCTTATTAAGCGAAAATGCTTATTTAAGGGATATGGCAGAGGTATAGAACGATGAAAGTAAAAATAACGTATTACGCATGCGTAAACTGCTTTTATATATAAGGCACTCTGGCATTTGCTGCATTTCCATTCTTTTCCTTCCCTTGCAATCCTGGTTGATTCCTATTTGTTTACTCTGCACTTTTTCGAGTGTTTTTGATTTGACACATATACGGAAGTATGACTTCTGCATGGCATTGGTACCGTGAGTGTTGCCCGGGCATAAAAGCAGTCTTTTAAACGGGAAAGAGGGGTCGCCATCCCCCTCTACCATTTTATGCCTTGCATTTGGTCATTTCCCTTATTTTTTCATATGAATCTAGTATATATATATATATATATATATAATATATAATATAATAATATATAATATAATATATATATATATATATATATATATATTATATAAATATATATATATATATATATATATATATATATTATATATATATATATATATATATATATATATATATATTATATATATATATATATATATATATATATATATATATATATTATACATATATATATATATATATATAATATATATATATTATATATATATATATATATAATATATATATTATATATATATATATATATATATATATATATATATATATATATATATATATATATATATATATATATATATTATATATATATATATATATAATATATATATATATATATATATAATATATATATATATATATATAATATATATATATATATATATATATATATATATATATATATATTATACATATATATATATAATATATATATTATATATATATATATATATATATATATATATATATATATATATATATAATATAAATAAAAATTGAAGGATTTTAATCGAAAATTATGCATAAACTACTGTATGTACAAAAAAACCCATCTCTAACATATCTGTTACAAATGAGTAACTATAAGCCAAGACTAAGGATAACGATAGAAAGTAACATATCACTACAATGGAAAGGGGGATGAGAAGAATATTAGGATTAAAAATTAACAATTAAAAGTATATAAGTAAATAAAATTAAAATTCGGCATAAATGAGAATAGGCAATAATAATCAGCTCAAGATTAGAGATTAAGAATAGAGAACAATCAATTGAAACTACACAAAAAATGGCGGTTAGTTCGAAATTGCATTCTCATCAGGACAGCCATACAATTCGAATTAAAACCGATAGAATAGCCAGTTTCTGACAATGGCGATAGTATTTAACTATAGACACCATTGGAACTGTCTACTGGCTAGTGGAAGGAGAAAAAGAAAAATAAAACAATTGATTTTTACAAAGCTGAAATACAATACCTCCTCGAACTGTAATGTGAAATTACAAGAATAGCACCACGTGTAAGTGTAAGATAAACTAGTGACTGTGCATTTCACCTCACTTCGTCAAAGCGAGTGGGAGAGCATTTCACCTCACTTCGTCAATGCGAGTGGGAATGAATACAATTGAACGATACATAATATGTATGGAGACTTTCGAAAATAGTAAACAGTATAGGACTCAGGACAAGCGGAAAATAGTCATTCGAAAATAGTAAACAGTATTAGACTCAGGCCAAGTGGCAAGTGAGGTGATAAGAATGGGTGAATTTTCAAAAATGAGTTAACCAATCAAAGATAAATAATGCATGTGTAAAATTATTACGTGGTATATTTGAAATTATTAATAATATTATTTACAAATACTTCCGGATATTGGTAGTTTTGACAAATGCGTTTAAGATTATTGATGTGGAGAAAGTGAAACTGAGGATCAGAAAGTCGGTGTATTCGAAATAGCTGGTTTAAAATGATGTTTCTAAACAATTGAATAGAATTACAAGAATGATATGATAGCAGCTTTATGATAGTGAAGTTGTAAGAATCTTTTTTATCATATAGATTGGTAATTACATGATTATTGAGGGTATCTAAATTTAGGTCTAAAAAATTAACAGTTTGACTAACGCAAGGCTCATTAGGAATTAATTCTAGGTTAGACGGGTAAAAATCAATATTAATGGAATAGGAATCATCAATGATAATACAAATTAAGTCGTCAACATATCTATATACAATATATGAATTAGAGTTAAAATGACATTCATAATAATAAAGATACAAGTTAGCGAGTATACTACTACTACAGCCACCTTGTGGTACACCAGATGTTTGTAAATAAATGTTATCACCTTGGACAATATAATTGTTGTATAACACAAAGTGCAAGAGCATAGGAAAATTTTTGACTTTAAAAGCATCATGATTGGAAGATATATAGTCATGATAAAGAGAGATAATAACTTTATGTAGATCTTTAATGACAATATTATTAAATAGGTCTTTAAAATCAAAGGTTTGGAAACCAAGAATTTGTGGTAACTTGCTAAGGTGATTAACTAAATCAAAACTATTGTTCAAAATGAAATATCCTGAATTCTTGAATTTAAGAGATTCATTAATTCGATTTAAACAGTTAAGCAAGTACTTACTAGCTGTAGTGGTAAAGGTATTATGTCCACAAGTGACTGTTCTAAAACTGAGAGGTGATTTATGGAATTTAGGAACCAAAGTAACATAAGGAAATTTAAAAAACTTACAATTAATATTTAATTGTGTATATAATTTTAGCATTTTAGTTTTGATTTGGATAGACTGATTATGAATGGGTTTAAAAATTTGATTATCTTTTAAGTAATTCTGTAACAGAGAAACATAATATTTTTTACAAATGATGGCATAATTATTAGAAGCTTTATCTACATAAGTTATTACAAAATGTTGTTGTAGTTCTTTGATAGCAGATAGGAGTTGTTTATAAGGATACCTAGGCTTCGTTAATTTAGTGTTTATAATAACATTTTTAAGTAGATGTAAGGTCGTATACTTCCATAGATTGAATGCTTCAATAGGAATTGAATGTGAACAAGCAAGTTGATATATGAATTTATCAAAATCAAATGATAGAGACTGAAGAAGTTGTTTAGGGTGATGGCAGAATGGAATGCGAAATTTAGACCCTTTATTCATAATATCCCTAAGTATATCATCCTGAACTATACTGAGATCCCCAGTAATAATGTGACCATGAGTGGAGTTGACAAAAGGGGCAAGATTTTGATTGCTGCATACACATGATGTAAGATCATCGGAGTTTAATGTCCTAGAAACTTCATTGTAATTGTAAATAGTTCTACCAATTGGTAAATTATATTTGAATGATTTTTGTATTTTGATATCATTTACTGGTAACAAGTGCTGATGTTTTGCAAATAAATTATTGAAGTTAAGAGAATTTAGAATAGGGTGTTTAAAAGAAATTACACAGTAAGCTATTTTAGTATGTGGATTTGGTGAATGGAGTAGGTGGTAATTTAAGAAATTTGTACGTGAAAGAAGCAAATCAAAAAATAAATGTTTAAAATGCTCATGAGTTAATTTTAATTTTAAAAAATTAGTATAAACAATACTTAATTTGCTTTTTCTGACTTTATATAACCATGTTCTAACAGGTAGAAAATTGAAAGTTTGAGAATAATTATATTGTAATTTTAAAATGTCTGCTTTGTAATCAATAGTTTTACTTAAGTTACTTTTTCCTTTGCCACGCTTATATCGCTTTTTACTAGGAGATGATGACTTTGAATAATGAAAAAGATGTTTATATACTGAAGATTTATGAGAATTGTATTCAAAACTATTGTTAACAACATTATTATTATTATAAATTTGATTTAAGCCATAGGGGAATAAATATATATATAATATATATATATTTATATAATATATATATTATATATATATATATATATATATATATATATATAATATATATATATATATATATATAATATATATATATATGTATATTATATATATATATATAATATATATATTATATATATATATATATTATATATATATATATATATATATATATATATTATATATATATTATAATATATATTATATATATATTATGTATATATTATATATATATATATATATATATATATATATATATATATATATATATTGTAAATAACAAAGTACGAAACGTACCCGATTATTGTATAGCCAGCTATTACTCCTGAGGAAACACTCACTGAACCGTTACGTGCCTGTGGCCATATTTCCCTGGAACGCCAAAGCAAAAGACGTATGCCAGAAGTGAATGCAAGGACTGAGTGGAGAAAAAAATATAGGATGACCAGAAAAAAGCGCCCCAAAAGTAAAATGAAACGACAAAAAAACAAATATCTTATATAAAGTTTTTATAACAAAGGCAGGGGCGCAACTTGTTTATAACATGTAATACGTAATATGACACATCCCCCTAAATTCAAATCTGGGTGTGCTACTGAACGAAGGGTTCCATAAAAAAAATATCTCAAGAAAGGGTTCCGCGGGATGACAAAGGTTGAAGAACACTGCCTTAGAGCTATAACTTTAACAAGTCATAACGCGAGTAAATGCGACTGCACAGGAGAAATATCATGTGTCTCGCTCTGAAATAACCTTAAGAACGAAAGTCTCTCCTCGCGTCACGTGATACATTTGGCGATCGCTTCGAAAGCCAGCCAATATCCGCGTGTAATGTGAGCGGAGGGGGTTGGCTTCGTATACACTCTGGCCGAACGCGTGCAAGACACTTCTTATCGCAGAATGACAGAAAACATTCATCAAAAAATATTTCATAAACTTGTATAAGTATGTAAATATTAGAAAAAGGAGATTATATATGGTTTCTCAAGTTTTTATAAGTTTCTAAAATCTTTAACTAAATTGTAAAATATTTGTTTAATAAATAAATAAAAAGTTGAGCTCGAATTGCATTGTGTACTAACGAACCCGTTTCCTCTCTATTGAATATGAGTTAATATGTATTTTGGTAACACATTATTTAATTGTTGTTTTTATGACACACATTAAGGAACATATTTTATGCATTAATAATCAAATATTACTTTTAGGCATTTGATCCAATATGGTTCGCAATTCTACGAAGAGAAGAGGTGGAAATTGTGAATTGTGGAAGTCTGTGTGAATTACTGATGGCCACTTATCACGCAGTTATGCAACCACCTCGTTATTCCTCCCGCCCCCCAAAACTCAAGTCTCTCAAATTAGGTTACTGTATAGATAATGAGTTCAAAGCAAAAAATGTACCTGTCCAATCTTGGGAGTCGATAAGATTGGCTTGCCCCAACTTAAAAGTTACCATAGACATTTTTGCAGAATGTAAGGTGAGTATACTTACGTTATACCTATATTCATATAGTCGTACTTTTATGCTTACTTTTCACTTTTATTCCTTTACACTACTCTGTTATTCTTTTACTTTATAATTTACTCTCTTTTCTTTTACGCACGCGTTGTGTACTGTTTTATTGTTTTTATTCCTTATTTGCTTTTCGTATTCTCTATTCTAATATATTTCCCATTATATGTTTTTGTCATTTACACCGATTTGTTGTTCTTTTACGTTTCTCACAATCAGTTTTCACAATCATGTGCAATTTCTAAATAATAACATTATTATTCAAAACATTCTATTGAAATATTTAATTTAATTGTAAACAGATTTATAAAAAATATGAAATTCCATCAATATACTTGTATATTAATATGAAAGCTCTAAAATAGTATTAGAAGATATGCCTGTACCAATTTTATTCTGTTTCAACAATTGATTAAATACAATAGAGTTTGAAAAATCTCTGCCAAAATAAACAGATGACAAAAGAAATTGAAAATTTCAACTGCAATACCGTTGATTTGTAATATATACATATATATATACATATATATAATAATAGAAGTTTGAAAATCCAATGAACGAAAAGTAAGAAGATGTAACACGTTAAACCTAACCTTTTAAAAACACCCACAGAATAAAATATAATACAGCAAATATATGTATATATATATATATAGTATATATATTTATATATATATATATTTATATATATATATATATATATATATATATATATATATATATATATATATATATATATATATATTATTTTCTTTATTATTTAAATCGAAAGCAAAAAATAAAAGTCGTCTATGCATAAGCATATTTGGATTTAATCGCGTTGCTTAGCAACATGATATAAACTTATTCAAACAAATTTGTCGAAAAAAGATCGTATGCATTCTGCTACTTCTATGAAAAGTTTTATTCTACGTTTTTATTAATATCTGGACATGTACTGGTCCTAAAAGCTCCAAGTATCGACAGAATTGTAAGTCAACCTATTCCAAGGCTACCCACGGAATTGCATGAAATTCGGTGCAGTCTTTTTATGTTTTTGTAAATAAAGTTATTTTTTATGTATGCCCTTCTGATAAATACAATTCTACATCGCACTTTCGTTATATGAGTGGTGACCCGGAGACGTGTGTGCTTCGATTTACGTGAATTCTGACAAAAAAGTACGTGTTAGATGGTGTGTGGAAGACCCAGACCACACGATTGACCCGAAAAACTGACATTTGCTATTTGTGTGGCCGGGTGTTACATAAAAATTTTAGTTCCTTATGTAATTATGTCAACAACTGAGACGAATGCAACTATTTTGACAGCAGTCAACGATGCAAATAATGCTTCAGCTCAAAATGATGATTTTAGTTCTGTTCAACTTTCAAAAGTGACTTTTTCAAAATTTCATTGCGTAATTGCAGCACTAGATTGTGATATATTGACTCGTGTCACAGATCTGAGTCACGTACCTGCTGAAAATGAACCTTGTTCAGTGTTTAAAAAAAAAAAGGATCATTTCGCACTCTGCAGATTCGGAAGTAACACAACTTTGTAGTCTTTTACAAGATTTGCATTTAGGAGATAGGACACCAAGTTATTTACTTTGGAAATGCAAGATTTTGCCGGAACGAAGACTTTCTTCGCACGTTGTTTTTTCAACAATTCCTAGTACATGTACAACACATTTTATCAATAAGCTCAGAATCGCTGCAAATAATTCCTGAAATGGCGCATAAAATCCGCGATGTTTCATCATCACTTACAGTATCGGAAGTAGCAAAAAATAGGCATTAGGCATATTTCACGCTTAGAAGCTCAGCTTGCAAAACTGATAAAAAGGATAGAGCAGTCTAAAATTTTGCAGACTAATGATCGATCCAGACTACGAACTCGATAACGATCAAGGTATCGATTGCATTCCAGAAAAGGTGATATCTTTTGGTATCATGAAAATTTTCAAGAAAAAGCTCGTGTGTAAAGCCTTGAAAATTTTCGACGGAAAACTAGGTGTCTATCATTTCTACAACGATGAATAGAAGCCGTATTCGATAGCCGTAATCACGTATTCGTGCACCATATCCGCCCACACATTGACACTAAATCTCTGCTGGTAAGCAGACGGTCTTGTAGCATGCGGATTGTCATATCCCCAAACATAAGCATTGTGACTGTTAAACAAACCCTCTCGAGTGAACGTTGCCTCATCCGTGAATAACACGTATGAAGAGAAGTCGGGTTGTACAGCAGCCTGTTGCAAGTACCATCCTGAAAAGTTTACACGGAGAGGAAAATCTGTCTCTACAATGCCTGCACCCTTTGTAAACGGTATGGGTGCATACGTTCGCCATGCAAAACCTCCCATACAAGTGACTGTCTCACACCCAGTCTACGGGCAACAGCTCTCGTGCTTGTGGAAGGATTGTGCTCAACCTCACGTAAGACATCTTCTTCCACTCGCACTGTTCTCGCCGAGCGAGGCCTGCCCACATCATGTCTGCCGGCATTGAAGGACCCGCTTTCGCAAAGCTGTCTGTACACTCGCTCGAAAGTTTGACGATTCGGTATTTCTCGCTTGGAAAATCGTTCCCTGTACTTCTTTTGCACAGCTCTCCCATTTCCATTCGCAGCTCCATACGTCAGATGGTTATCTGCTAGTTCAGCATTCGTGAAGCGCTGCATGCTCTATGAAATCACAGCGGGGAATGACAGCTTCCCGTATTGCCGACTTGTTTCGATGCCCTACACAGCGCCCTCTACAACCTTCACTCTGTGTTTCCGGACACGCATTGTACTGGGAATCCTTTTATATTCGTCTCCTCTAACCCCGATTAAAATTTGGCCAGACCAAGATTTACGTCGATTTTTAGCAATATTAAACTTTTATCGCAGGTTTTTACCACAAGCAGCAAGAACGCAGGTTGGTCTTCACTATTTGATACCGGGGATTAACATAATATTTGATACCGGGGACGACAATACAAATGTACAGTGGACAGAAGACACAAAAATTGCTTTTCAAGCGTGTAAAGATATACCTTCGAATACATCATTATTGACGTATCGCACAACAGATGGCGAATTTTCGCCATCTGTAGACGCATCACTTTTAGCGATCGGATGGGCATTACAACAAAATCAAAAAGGAAAGTTATGTCCATTAGCATTTTTTTCACACAAGCTAAAAGCTGCAGAACGCAAGTTCAGCGCTTACGATCGTAAGCTTCTCACACCATATTCTGCTTTAAAACAGTTTCAGCATATACTTTAAGGACGTAATTTATTTTATACACAGATCATAAACCTCTTACATTCGCGTTTCAACAAAAAACCGGGAAAATGACACCACGTCAATTAAGACAACTGGAATTCATAAGTCAATTTACAACTAACATTGAATACATTCATGATTTAACTAATGGGGTATCAGATGCACTTTCTCGCATGGAAGAGATTAATGCTCCACATATGCTTAATTCAAAGAAATTGCAAAAGCTCAAAGTGAAGACGAAATAAGATATCTAAAAAACCTCTTATCCTACGGTATGTCTGAAAGGTATTGCTGTTGATCTGTCAGGTGTGATACTGTAGTGTGACACCTCAACGGGTGACATTCGACTGTTCACACCACGGAGTTTTCGAAAACAAATGCCTCACAGCATCCACAATCTCGCTCATCTAGAAGTTCGAGGAACTGTATACATGTTACGCAAACGATTTATTTGGCAATTACTCCAAAAGGATTGTACCGAATGGAGCCGCATGTGTGTTGCCTGCCAAAAAGCGAAGGTATATCGACAAAGTCGTCACATTTAGGAATTTTTGGTACGCCTAATGGCAAATTTAAGCATGTTCTTACAGACCTAGACGGACCAGTATCGAAGGGATTTGGATATCTGCTCACTTGTGCCGATAGTTTTACGCGTTGGCCCGAAACCATTCATTAGTGGATCAAACGGCATTCACAGTCTCAGAAGCATTATTTTCTGGTTGGATATCTCGATTTGGAGTACCTACGGTCATCAGTACCGACCAAGGGTGATAATTTGAAAATGATCTATTTCCTTACTTGGTGAGATTTTTAGGAAGTAGGAAGACCAAAACGACAACATATCAACCTACCCCCAATTCTATGGTGGAACGTTTCCACTGCCAACTAAAATCGGCAATACACTGTCAGATTACGGAGCGTTGGATAGATGTGCTACAAAGGAGCACTTTCAGGAATTCGATCTGCGAAGAAGATGTAAGAGCTTCCAGTGCAGAATTGATCTATGGCACATCATTCCGATTGCCATGTGAGTTCCTTCTTAGCTCATCATTAAAGGACGACTTTAAACAGGCTCATGATTTCATTTTGAATTTCAGACAATAAATGCAGCGGCTACGACCTGTTCCAGCTTCACGTCATTCAAAAAACGAAGGTTTCATTCACAAGAGACTTCCCAAGTCTATCCACGTTTTTGTGCTGAAAGATTTTGTTCGCCGACCGTTGTAGACCCCATATGATGGACCTTTACAAGTATGTGCACGCACAGAAAAATATTGCATCATAGATATCGACGAAAGAGCAACGTCAGTATTATCGTTTGAAACAAGTTTTTTTATTGAAATCCATAGAAAATTCAAAAGATACATCTTTACCTATTTCTGACTAGACGTCACCTTACACCTCTACTTCTACTGTGCCACTGATATGGAAAACTAGTACGTTTTCGAATCCGTGTTCCCGTATGATGAGGGGGGGGGGGTGTACTATGGTGGCACTCCTTCAGATAAGTTGACGAACATAAAACTTTCTTGAACATGATAGAGACTCTAAAATATGCACATTGCGCATACGCAACGCCTCTGCGCAGGCACATAAAAGAAAGCCTAGAACATTTTCAGTTCGTTCTTATTTCTAATGGCTGCTTGTACGCGGGGTATAAAGTAGGACTGTTTTAGTTATGTTTTGTAAATAAAGTTATCTTTTATGATCTATGGCACATCTTCCGATGATGGCACCGACAAATACAATTCTACAACGCACCTTCGACATATGAGTACTATATATATATATATATATATAATAACAGTTTGAAAATCCAATGAAAGAATAGAGAGAGGTTTCAACTCATATAACCTCAACATTAAAACATTCCCTGCAAATAAAAGTATCAAAAGAGAATCATCAATCAAGCGGAAAATTAAATGCATACCTCTAATCATCAAGCGAAAAATTAAATGCATACCTCTAGTCATCAAGCTGAAGGCAAACAAAAGACATCAATGGAAAGGAATCGATAAAATAAAATAAAATAAAATCCAAACATGAAAGCTTTACACATGAACAAGCCCTAGGCCTAATAATGAATTGTTCATTTCGATAAAACTCTTTATCAAGTCCAAGTACTTTATAAAAACGATCACAAAATGCATATTTCTGATATCAGTGATAGATTATATCTATAAACACTGCTAACTTGGACGACATGCAAGATTGAAAAATAATAGGAAACAAGAATACCTTAAAAACACTGCATACGTCTGATCCATTGGAGTCTTGAATAAAGAGACCAATGTTGCCAATCGCAAAAAATAAAAAGTTGAGAACCGCTGTTGCCAATTGTGAGAAAGAAATAACAGTAATGCGAAGAGACGATAACAGGTGCTATTCAACAGTAAGAACATGTACATGTTAATGTTTATTCAAGAGAAAGTGGATGTCTAGCTAATATAAGATACTAAAGAGAGAATTTAAGTATAATCAACCATTCCAAATTTTTTAAATATACCATGTACTAAATAAGCTGGATATTTATATAATTTGCTAGTAATTTTAAGTTCGTTAATATGCACTGCCTGAAATTTTTTATCAGATAATCTATAAATTCTAAAAAGCTGATTAAGTATAATATTTCTAAACAATAGAATCTAGTTACAGGAATTAAAAGGTAATATTTTATTAATGTTAAAGTTATACACACACACAGACATATATATATATATATATATATATATATATATATATATATATATATATATATATATATATATATATATATATATGTATATATATATATATATGTATATATATATATGTATATGTATATATATATATATATGTACATTATATATATATATATATATATATATATATATATATATATATATATATATATATATATATGGGAGCCAGGGAAGGTCTAGCTCCATGTGTTATTTTTCAGCTTGAAAATTTAATCTATTACACTATTCATGCTTTTACACCATGTATGTTAATACAGAGAGCAAAGGGATTTATACCTTGAGTACCAGTATTACATACATGATTTATAACACTTTACTAAAATTTAATCTATAGGTGTAGTTAAAGACTTATATTCAACAGACTTTCACAAAATGTAATCCAATTTTTAATTGCTTACCTTATATATGGAACAAAGAAAGAGGGGTATTTAATACCTATTTAGTACCTGTTTTATTTATAATGAATATTTCTCCAGCATATCGTGAAGTCTATTTTGATTTCAAATATGCTCTTCAGACCATTTTCAATAAAACATAAATTTCTGGTATTTATAATACAGGTAAAGTAAATTCTTAAAAAATATATATACATTCTTTTGCAAAAAAAAAAAAAAAAGAAGCACCATGAAGAAAGTGACTGTTTTTATTGCAATTAAATTAAATATGCGTACTGCTCATACACAGGTAATGAAATGATTACAAAATCAAGGCCGCTAACCATCAATGGTTAGCAATTGCACATTGAATTTTCAAATCAGCTATTGGTGAAATCCCTCTTGGCGGCAATGCGTGCTTGTATACGTCTAGGTAAGGAGTGATAAAATTTCCTATTGTCATCCTGCGATATATTCTGTCAGGAGAATATTTAATTTGTTGCTCAATTGTTGCTCCAGATCTGCTACCTTTCGGGCGCCCGAATCTGGCGACCTAGCATGTCCCATACACGCTGGATTGGCGAAAGGTCTGATGACCTCGATGGCTAAGGAACAGTATCAACATCACTGAGACAGTCCAGAGATATGCGAGTCGTATGTGGCGTGGCATTATCTCGTTGGAAAATGGATTCAGAATGACGTGCCATGAAGAACAACGCAAATGGCAGCAGGATTTCTTCAACATATCGTTGAGCTGTTCTTCTTCGACCCAGACCGTCCGACCTACCAGAAAGGTGTAAGGTATCTGCTTGGATGGCCGGGAAGTGCCACCCAATTTAGACCGTAACCCAGTGGGGGAGGCATCCACAGGGACCGTACCCTCCTTCCCCTACCACCAATCTCTCGGAAGGACTTACGGACCCACATGTTTAACGTGATCGTACTCCGCGTGAACACGGCGGCAGTTTGCGCAGCGGCGGGAATCGAACCCGGGCCTACCGAGTGCAACTTCCGCGTGCTAACCACAGGGCTTCCGCGCCCCTTCGTTGAGTTGCTAAAATTGCACGCAGTATGACTAGGGGCGACCTGTTGTCGTAAGAGATAGCACCCCACACCATCACACAAGGGGTAATGGCTGTGTGCCTGTGTAAAACAAAGGCTGATTGGGACAGCTGGCCGTGGTGTCTCCACACATGTACCTAATGGTCAGCAGCTTAAATACTGAATCGCCATTCATTGTTGAACAAACACTATGCGATGCCAGTGTGCTGGCAGCCATGATGCTCGGCTACGACAACACTCCAAACAAATCTGTCGATGTTGCGGGATTATAGACAGACGTCTTAAAGGCCTCCATGAGCCAAGCGCCGTGAGATGGTGAAAGGTACCACGGGTGGTATGGAAGAGGCTGTAGCACGCTGGATGGCTGACAATAATGCTGTTGGGTCAGTTCGGGCCTGCCATACAAACAGCCGATCTTGCCTCGCATTCGTGCACCTTGGCCTTCCAGAGCCTTCATTCCGCCGATAGATTTCTTTGCAGCAACCATTGCTGCGAGAACCTTTGCACAGCAGTGCCCGTTCGGCGCAGGTGGCCGCCTATTGCTCGGTATGACCAGCCAGCTTCTCTCATCGCGAATATTCGACCACGTTCGAACTCGTCTAATTGCTTATACAGTTTTCGGCAACGTCGTAACGGCATTATTGGTTGTGTGCCCACGGGAATGCAACGCTGATAACGAGCAAAGATAAACCGTTAACATTTTAAACCTGAATTATACGATACTAGTCACGCAGTAGAAACGCACGCCATGACCGAAATTAACACTCATAGGCCATGCGAATTTAATCATTTGCATACTTGGTATAAAGGAATTTGCTTGCGAAATTTAGAGATAATTGGATAATTTTTTAGGGGTGCTTCGTTATTTTTTGCAAAAGAGTATATATATATATATATATATATATATAATAATAATAATAATAATAATAATAATAGTTTGAAAATCCAATGATAGAATAGAGAGAAGTTGCAACTCAAAAATCCTAACTTTAATAAATGTTAACATAATAAAAACACGTATTAAATAGAGAATCATCAATCAAATGGAGGGGGAAAATGCAAATTGCTAGTCATCAAGCTAAAGATAAACAACAAATATTAATGGAATGGAATCGATAATTGAAAAACAAATAAAATCTAAGCATTAAAGCTATACACGTGGATAAGCGCTAGGCCTAAATAAATGAATCGATCATTTTGAAAAAACTTTTCGTCAGGTCCAAGTATTTAATCAAAATGAACAGAAAATGTGTGTTTCTGATTGTAGAGACAGATAATATCTATAAACTCTAAAAACTTGGACTGCACGCATAAAGATAGAAAAATAATAAAGGAAACAGGAATACCTGGTATAAAAAAAAACTGCAAGTGTCCTAACCTTTGGAGCCCAAAATGAAGAGATCAGTGTTGCCAATCGCGAAGTTTGAAAGAAGAGATCCACTGTTGCCAATCGTGTGAAACAAATAACAGTAATGCGAAAAGGCAATAAAAGACGATATTCTACAGTAAGGGCTACAAAATAATGAAGCGTATAATCGAAAACAGTGAGGCTAATATATAAGAGGATGTAAATACAATGTGATGTTAAATCAAGAGAATATTGATGTCTGGCAACAATACCATTTACTAAATTTGGTATTAAATACTTAAAAAATACTATTAAATAAATTTGGTACTAAATACTGGTATTTTAACAATACCATTTACTAAATATGCTGGATATTTATATAAATTGCTGGTAATTTTTAGATTATTTATATGCTTAGCATGAAATTTTCTATCTGATAATTTAGAAATTCTAAAAAGTTGATTAAGGACAATATTTCTAAACATTTGAATCGGGTTGTAGGAATTAAATGGTAATATTTTATTAATATTGAAATTAGAATATTCTTTTTACTTTCCCTGCAATACATGGTAATGTATAGGGAAAGTATTGGAATCATGTCGAAAATCGCAACTCGAGTCTTCGACGGATCTACACGTTTCGAGACCTCTAGAATACGAAAAACTATTTTTAGCATGACGTCTGTGTGTGTATCTGAGTGTCTGTCTCTGTGTCTGTTTGTCCGTCTGTGTGTCTGTCTGTCTGTCTGTACAGATTTTGTATCCTCTCTAACTAAATAACTAATTGACCGAATTGCATAAAATTTGGTACGTAAGTCACTTGTTGTTGAATCTGGTGTCGATTAGTTTTGGGTACGATTCGGGATAAAACAACCCGCCTTATTTTGCCAAATGGCCAGCAAAAGCTTATATCCACTCTAACTGAAAATCTAATGAACCGAATTTCACAAAATTTGGTAAATTGCTTGTGGGTCACCCTGGTGCTGTTTAGATTTTGGTACGATTCGAAAAAAAATAACCTGTTTTTTTATAAATGGCACGCAAAAATCGACAAAATCTAAAATAAAAATCTACGTATGCTGAAATATATATTAAATGCTTGTTTTATACGTAATTTCTAATGAAGAAAAGAATTAAGACCAACCCCATTACGCTAGAACTAGTCGTTCTCGAGATATTTTCGTTTTTTCTCTACGCCACCTTTGTGAAAATGAGTCCAGTTACCAAATGAGAACGAAAATTGAATTAATAGTGAATTAAATTTAATTGAAATAAAGAGAATGTGTATATAAGTCTGCAGGGAAAGTCATGTGCTGCCCATATCAGATTTTTTACTTTCTCTGCAATACATGGTAATGTATAGGGAAAGTATTGGAATCATGCCGACAAACGCAACTCGAGTTTTCGACGGATCTACACGTTTCGAGACCTCTAGAATACGAAAACACTATTTTTAGCGTGACGTCTGTGTGTGTGTGTCGGTCTGTGTGTCTGTCTGTCTGTCTGTGCAATGAATGTATCCACCCTAACTCAAAACCGAATTTCATAAAATTTGGTAGGTAAGTCACTTGTATATGACCCTGGTACTGATTAGTTTTTGGTACTATTCGGAATAAACCAACTCGCCTTTTTTTGCGAAATGGCCCCCAAAAATTGCCTGTATCCACTGTAACGGAAAAACTAATTGATCAAATTTTACAAAATTTGGTACATAAGTCACTTGTAGGTCACCCTGGTGCTGATTAGATTTTGCTACGATTCGGAAAAGAACAACCTGCCGTTTTTACGAAATGGCCCGCAGAAATTGTATATTTCCACTCTAACTTAACTAATCGACTAAATTTCATAAAATTTGGTAGATAAGTCACTTGTGGTCGACCCTGGTACTGATTAGATGTTGGTACGATTCGAAAAAGAACAACTTGCCTTTTTTTAGGAAATGTCCAGCAAAAATGTCATGTATCCACACTAGCTAAAATACTAATTGATCAAATTTCACAAAATTTTGTAGATAAGTTACTTGTGGGATACTCTGGTGCTGATTAGATTTTGGTACAATTCGGAGACGAACAACCTGCCTTTTTTTACGAAATGGCTCGCAAAAATCTCCAAAATCTAAAAAAAAGACTATATATGCTCAAATATATCAATTAAATTCTTGTTTTAGACGCAATTTTTGACGAGGAAAAGAATATAACACACTACATTATGCGAAAAGGCATTATTTAGGACTAACCGTTCTCAAGATATTTGAGATTTTTTGCATTTTTGTTACGCCGATTTTGGGAAAATGTTCAATTACGAAATAAAAACAAAAATTGAATTAAAAATGCAAATTTAGTGTTATTTGGCGCAATTAAACTCAATCTAACGAATTATTAAAGAAATAAAGAAAATATGAATTTGAGTCTGCAGGGAAAGTCATGTGCTGCCCACATCAGATTTTTATCATATAAATTAGTAACAATTCCTTGAGTTGGTTCAATTAGATTTAAATCTAAGAAATTAATATCATTACTAATAGTAGCTTCATTGGGAATTAATTCCAAATTGTCTGGATAGAAATCTATATCTATGACATAATTTTTAGCATGTACTAAACAAATCAGATCATCAACATATCTGTAAATTTTATAATCTGTTGAAGTAAAAGATTGTTCATAATAATAAAGATATAAATTAGCTAGCATGCTGCTTATTGCAACCACCTTGTTGTGAGAGACCCCTGAGACTTGTAAGTATAATTTATTTCCCTGAAAAATATAATTATTGAAAAGAACAAAGTGAAGAAGTTTAGGGAAATTGATAAAAATTGTTTGAGTAGTTTGATTAGTAATATAAGCATTATACAGAGCTAAAATTACAATATATAAATCAGAGATCTTAATACTATTGAAAAGATCTTTAAAGTCAAAAGTTTGAAATCCAATTAGGTTACCTAGTGAAGTTAATTTAGTTTTTAATTTCTTACTATTATTTAGAATAAGGTAATTATTGCTGGAATAACGTAAACTATCATTTATTAGATTTAAATAATTTAGTAGTAATTTACTCACTGTAGTAGAGTAAGTATTATGATCACTAGTAACTGCTCTAAATTTAAAAGGATTTTTATGAAATTTAGTAATAAGTACTATACAGAGTGTCCCAGAAAGTTTGAAACCCGCTTTAATTCTTTACCTGTCGGAGATAAGTGGGCAATGTAAATTGCAAAAATGTTGAAAGTAAGGTAAGAAATAAGACTACGTTAATGAAATATTCCTCCCATTCATTTTCAGAAAGTTATACTTTTTAAATTTTTATACGGCCCCCTTAGACAAATTGGGTCAATCAGAAAATTTTTATTTTTAATGCAACAAGATCATTAAAAAAAACCGCATAAAATTTGTAATGCATTTCCACCCTATTAACAAAAACTGTGATACCAGTGTATAGAAAATTAATTACTAATACAGTTTAATTTCAGAAAATAGAGGAAATTGGAAGAATCTTACCCCCTCCTTTTGTTCCCATGAATCTCTCGATCGAAAATACAGAAAAGAACTGCGAATCTGTGAGACATCTTCTTAATCACCTCTTGCATAAAGGCTACAACAAAACATTGCAAGAACTGAGAATAAAATGGAAACTAGAGGATAGGGATTCAAGTCTGTTCAAAATGTTCACCCGCAGATGCCCGAAGCTGAAGGTAGCCAAGATTGCAAATTGCTTATAATTATTTTGTATACATATAACCAAATTGGTGATTATGAATAAAGTATATTTAATGAATTCAATTTTGTGGTTGATTATATCATGTGCATTCTTTGAACATAGCATATGAGAATAAGAGAAAATTCCGATTTCCAAAATATGAGAGGAAAATAAAAACTTTTTGAAGAGGAGCGAGGTACGAGCTCGTGAAGTGAAGAATATTGTTAGGACACATTCTTTAAAATCGTACATGTGCGCTTAGGATACAAGAATGAGTCCAAATTTCTGCATAACTAACACATTTATTCACAACCACAGCGTAAACAGTAACAAAATTCAAACAACACTTAAATGCTCCACTAATTTTACAAAAAAACCGTTACTATTCTCAAAACATTGATGAAAGTCACAGTGCAATGTCGCTCATATCTCGTCAACTGCTCTCCAAATGAGTGATGATTCCTTCTTATAGACGCTCTATAGAGACTTCTAGAAATCTCTCATATCTCGTAGAATATTGATTATATCGAGGTCTTCTCGAACCTTCGAAAAGGTACAAAATTGGCGATAAATTGCCAAACCTAAAAACCCTCTTCCGAAATTCAGCATCTGGCAATTCTAGATGCACGTTATAGGAAAGTTTGTATGGGCGTTTTCTCCGTCTGGTTCTCAAAAGAAAAGACTCTAGTGCGGGAACATTACACGTTCCAACAACATTATTCTTCCCTCCACTAGAGAGCCTATATAAGGGAGTGCTGGCCTTCGAGGAGTAATCATTGAGTGATTCTAGCTCTGGTGCTGACATACGAGGGAACCAATTCTGATGGGTCCAAAGTTTCCTATTCCACTGCCGAAGGCTATATTCTCGTGAAAAAAGGACCATAAAGAATCTTTAGTTCTACAAGAAAATACAGATGAGAAATACTTTAAGTGATAAATTTTCATTAAGAACAGTGTAATTTAGAAATGTACTGCATTATTTTTGCTTAAAAGTTCCTGAAGATGCATCGCATGAAGGTTTCGTTCAGTTGGCCCCTCATTTGGCATGCTTCATGTTGTATGAGTTGCTCCTTTGACAGATGAAAGGTGATTAAGCTTTTCAAAACAATTGTCACAAAAAATTTATGCATTGGAGATGAAATGTCTTTTAAAATATATAAGGCTTGGTTGCATTATTCTTGTTCATAAATAACCTCTGGCGGTGCATGCTCATTACGCCCCATGTTGTCACCCTCTTATACAAGCAGTCTTACCCTTCACTTACGAGTGGAACTTTCTTGCCATCAACTCAAATACGTCCGTCTGGCAGGGGGATCGCACGTTCGATTCTCCTCACTACCCTAAAGTTATATCCATGTGAAAGCGGAGTATAAATAGTTCTGGTTGGTACGCTGGTTAGTTGATTGAGGTTTAATGGCGCAAAATTCAAGTTGACATATAAACAGTTCTGAAGTCCATCCTAGAGATGATAGGTTAAGGGAAAAGATGGTACAATCCCTGTGAGATGGGGAAATAAGCTCTGACTCATCTGGAGCTATACTTTAGCATGGGGATTCTGAAGGAGCTATACTTCCCTCTGTTATGCAAGAAACTACGAGCAAGTAGAATAATGTTGAATTATATTAAGATACATTACTTTTTACAAGTATACTGACAGAATCCAATTTAAATAAGGGACTCCAGCATGGTAAAGATCCCTATGGATCAAAAACTGGAAAGGTTGAAAAAAATAGATATATATATATACATTAAATGTTCAAGATATACAAAACAAAATGACATTTGCAAGCAAAGATTAAATTTATATTGTGAAGAAAAAAAACTTCACATCTACCTATTGATTAATAACATCCTTCTTACTCTTATCTGATTGATGAAATCGCCATTCATAGAAAATTCCCGCGTCAAGTGGAAGCTTCACCCATCTCCATCTGGAGTTTTATGTTATAAATTATTGTTTTTATATGAATTCAAATTCTCTAAAATATAAATTTTTATTTTATTAATTAATTTTTCTTAAATTATAGTCCTGTATAATTTTTTCTTAAATTATAATCCCATAAAATTTTTTTCTTAAATTATAGTCCCACCTCCACCCGGTGTATGCGATACACCGCAACAATTTAATTTAGTATGGCTTAGTCATTTAAATTTGATAATGACCATATGCTAAGCTCTTGATAGTAGTGTAAATAGAGGGATTCTGCACCAGCAGGTGCTATATTTTAATATGGGACTCCTGCAGGTGCTATACTTCCCCATGTTAAATGTGTGCTATACTTCCCCAAGTGCTATACTTCCCCATGTAGTTCCTGATGGAGAGGGGTGGAGCTTCATCTTGTCACGTGATTTTTTTCTATGAATGATTTTTATCAGTTTAATTTATCAGTCGTAAAAATGCTTTTTTCCCCCCGAATTGTAAAAGATATCATTGCCGGCGGCCGGGATCGAACCCGAGACTGTTAGATTTTGTATCTCGTGACCACCTGACTGTCAGCAGCTAATATCTAGATTCCTATCGTGAAAGTGTATCTTGTGAATGATAAATATGCAGATAAATATAAAGAAGATAAATATGCTACACTTGAAGATATGATAAAAACTAAATATGCCACCGTCTCTGAAAAACCATCTTTGTGGGTAGTCTGGGTTCATAGGATCCAAAAAATGACTTAAATTGTGAGGAGCCTCTGTAGCAGGAAATGCAAAGGAATAATAAATAAATATATTAGAGCTTCCAGAGATGACTATGTAACACACACAACTGATAAAAGTAAAAAAACATATCTCTCAACCTTTGACCCAGAATAAAGTCACTCCAGCGGGAGGTGTGGTCAACACACGACACAAGCCTGTTACCTGGCTCTTTGAAACCTATTTCAAAATCTTTATAAATGGTGTACTTCGAATGTTGCTTTTATAGCAGGGCGGTAGCCAGAAACGAAATTGAAGAGGGGTTAGAATTAAATTCAGAGGGGGCGGGGGCTGAACCGTCTTAAAGGAGGGGCTGGTCATAAAAACAATTATTCATTAGCATTTATAAACCATGCCAGTTACTATTACTTTCCTTATATACATAATGTATAAGGAAACTATTGTGACGGGGTCGAAAATTCGAATTCTAGTTTTCGACGGGAGAGCACGTTTCAAGCATCCCTGATCACGAATCAAACATTTTTGAAATGATGTGTGTGTGTGTGTGTCAGTGAGTCTGTAGAGACGATAACTGACGAACGAATGGACCGATTGGAACGACATTTGGTACAAAAATCACAATTCGTAAACACTGGAAACCTATTGTTTTTATACGCAATCGAATGTTCAGAACCCCCTAAATTTTAGAGTGAAATTTTGAAAAAATCGTCAAAAAATCAAAACCGCTAATAAAGTTACGCAAATAGACATTTCTTATGTAATTTTTCATTAGAAAACGATTGACATAAATTTTAGAACGCTAACATAAACCGTCCTCGAGATATTGCACATTTTTCAAAAAAATTATCAAAAAGTCATATAAAATTAAAAAAAAATATTTCCTATTGAGAAACATGTTCACTTTTCATATGTAATACCATGCTATAAATTAGGTGACATCATACTCGTGGATCTAGCTCGTTCCATTTATAAAAAAATATACTTTGAGTAATACTTTTGTATTTGAACGCCAATAGTCATTTAACTGCTGTAAGAATAACTTATTTTTTCGTACATAATGTTTGGCGAGATTTTGGCGACGAATTTGGTGGAATGTCACCAACTTGGCGACTTTTTTTAATGTTGCTAAATTAACGAAACACTCGCCAAATGGATAAATATGATGCTAAATCAATGACGACTCATTGATGATGACGACATGGAAAATGACGACGCATTTACGAAAATTCAATATCTTGGAACGAATATTAAATAACTACTATAAAAATAATCTATTTTTTTTTACTGTAAAAATAGTAAATTTATTGCATTATATAAGGAAAGTCATGTGTTGTCCACATCAGATTTTTATATATTTGAATTCATATAATTATTAACAACTAATTGCATATTTATATTTGTAAGTGAAGAGCTTATTATTAATATCCATACAGCTACTACATATCAATATTAATATATAATTATAATTGATTGTAATGTAAGCATTAACTAATAATAAAGCTGTTAATAATTTGTAGAAACATTCTGAAAGTCAATACAAGTTAACGCTTAATATGAACTCTTACTTACTTATCAGTTGATTTTGACTCTCAGTGAAACCTCACAATAATACAAAAGTGTCTTAAATACTATTGTCATAATTTTTAAATATTTTCAAATTAAATATGTAAATAAATTGATCATTAGTATAATCGTAAATGTTAAATTAAAATATCTTTAAAACAAAGTAATTTATAAAAAAATTCTTAAGGAATTTTTTTATGCATTTTTTCAAAATTTCATTACACTACTAACAAGAAAGATCAATCATGCATAAGCATTGATTATGAAACACTTTCCAACTGAAACGCAATTTTATTTAAAAAATTTCTAAAATGTGATACATACAGTGGTGATATCTTTTACATTATCACAGTACTACAGTAATTTATTATACTTAAATATTTAAAACTGTATCGAAATATAAATCATCTGATTCTCTATGCAAAATCAATGAATATTTCATACATATAACTTGCATTCCAGACTCCAGAGCTAAATAATTTTGCGTGGAAAAAAGTTCAGCAATTCTTATGTAACTCACCTTACAATCGCTTGAGATATTTGCATGCTGCATAAGTTAAAATTAGGCTTCGTTGAAGAAATAATAAAAGTTTAGGGATCATTTAAAATCATAACTATTGTAATTGCGTAGGCACGGAATTTAGATACACAGATAATACACAGATAATATATATGTGTGTGTGTGTGTGTGTGTGTGTGTATACAAAGAATTGGAATCGTTCCGAAGATCGGAACTTGAATTTTCGAAGGATCTACACGTTTTTGGAAGGGTATATCTGTGTATGTTTCTGTGTGTCTGTGAGGATATTACATCCACTCTAATTGAAAACCTAATGGACCGAATTTCATAAAATTTGGTAGGTATGTTTTTGGTAGGAAACCCTGATGTTCATTAGATTATAGTACGATTCGTAATAAAAGAATCTGTCTTCTTTGCGAAATGGCCGGCAGAAATTGCCTTTATCCACTCTAACTAAAACTAATGGAACATATTTAACAAAATTTGGTGTATGCAATTTCAATAACCTACAAGTGCTTTATATACCAAATTTAACAAAATTTGGTATATAAATCATTTGTAGGTTATTCTAGTACGATTCGGAAAAAAGGAATCGGCTATTTTTGCGAAATGGCCCGCAAAAATCGTTAAATATAAAATTAAAAGACTACGTGTGCTCAATTATATCAATTAAATTCCTATTTTATACGTGATTTTTCACAACAAAAAGAATAAGACTAACCCCATTACTCTAGGACTAGCCATTCTTGAGATATTCCAGTGTTTTCGCTACGCCACCTTTGACAATAAGTTCAGCTATCAAATGAGAACCAAATTTAAGTTTAACGTGCAAATTCAGTGTCATTTAAATTACTTATGGCTGTTATTTTGTGCAGATAAACTCAAATTATCATTGAAGAAATAAAGAGAACGTGAATATGAGTCTGCTGGGAAAGACATGTGCTGTCCACATCAGAATTTTTAACAATATTACAACAATGATTTATAGAAGTGAACGGGGATTATTTGCAGGCCATTTCGAAAAAAATGTAAAGATCTATATTTAAAGATCCACCAAATTTTTGTAGAATAAAATGTTTAACAAATTTAAGTTGTGCACCAAATTTTAACTCTCTAGGACGTAGGAAAGTGCATTAAAAATGCCATCAAATAAGCATATTATGAAGAGTTCTATAAAATTAAAAAAAAATTGAAAAATTGTTATCTACCAAATTCATTTTAAAATGTGAAGCCTCTCTCATATACAAAATAGTTAAACTCTTGGAAAGATATTTATTATATAATATATCTCTCTTTTCTTTCTGGAGGATATCCCAAAAGTCATAATTTAATTGAATTTGTTTTTCTCCCTATATTAAATAATTTTTAATTAAAAAACTACCTAACATATCTTACTGAAATTTTTTTTATATATTTTATGGGATAATGTGAATATTTTCTAAACATTTCGAGGCAATTTGTGAATTTTGAATTTGCTTAAAAAATGTTTGAAAACTTAGGTCCCATAGGGTTCAATGTATTTCATTTTTTCAACTCGGGTTCAATAAAAAACTAATTGGGTGATATTATTTATTTATATTACCATAGGTCCCACAGACGATCTGAACAACATACTAAAGTTTCATTTTGATAAAGTCATTTTTACGGCAGTTATCGTGCTAACGGGCAGACAGACAGACAGAATGAACAAAGTCATAAACACTTTTCAACTATGTTGTAAAGTATTAAAAATATAATATTTTTATCAGGGGGATGAGTATACCTTTTTTGGGGGGCGGGGGGGGGGGGGTCTTAGTCCCCTTTGGCCAAAGCCGTTGCAGCCTCTATATTTTTATCTTTTACAGGTTTAGCATGAAAAGTATTACTAATAAGTGGAATTTAGTGCTGCATATGAAGATTCATGATTCTTCAAGTAGGGTCTCCTGTCCACAATGTTCGATTACATTTGATCGAATGAGTAATACGTTGCATTATGAGGGTACAGCCCATGGTGATAAACCTATGTCGAGTGTGAAAAGTAAAACTTCCAGTGCTTGTCCTATGCGAAGTAATAAAAGAAAAACTTCCAGTGCTTGTCCTATGCGAAGTAATAAAAGAAATACTTTAGTGCTTCTGGCATGAATAAGAAGAAAAAAGTGACTATAAATCCGTGCCAACAAGCTTTAAACTGTACTGTGGCAATTCAAAATTGCTGGTGATGGTGAAAAATATATCATTGCCTTATTAGATTCTAACAGAATTGGTATAACACAGGTGTTGTTAGGGGAGATTGCCTTGAAGCGTAGTATTGTATGGTACATAAATCTATGTTGCCATTTTACTCGCTTCGATCTGAAAGACAGCAGGAATATTGAACAACCTATTTTAGAGGTTCTTGTATGAGGAATATCACTAAAGAAGATTTGAATGCTAATATGGATGCTGCTTTTGGAAAAAGTATTAACATCGTTTGAAACCTATGAAGGTCGTGGTAGTGGTTGGGTCTTAGAGAGGATTGATGAGTTAATGATTGATGTTGGGCATATGAGCCTATAGCTGCCTATAGCTATATCCCACTTCCCAAAGGACTGGCAGCTAAGAAAGCTGTTAATGTGCAGAATAGTGACCAAAAATGCTTTATGTGATTCATCTTAGCAAGTTTTTATCCAGTTTATAATAATGCATCCCGTGTCGGTAAGTATATCGAGTATGAATGCAAGCTAAATGTGGATGGAATTGAGTTTTCTACTCCATTATAGCAGGTTAAATTGTTTGAGCAAAATAACAATATCAGCCTGAATGGCTTTGGGTATGAAGATAAGGTGTTGCCGCTCTATATATCATCTGATATACGGGATCAACACTGTAATTTACTGCTTATCAATAATGATGAGCAGTGGCGACGAATTTGGTGGTAATTCATCATTACTGCTGTATTGAATTTTTCCTTGAATGAACCATTGAATTTTTCCTTTCTACAGTGGTAATTCATCATTACTGCTGTATTGAAAGCATGAGTAAACTTCTAAATAGTATAAGAAAGTATAAAGAGAAGCAACATTTTTGTGACCACTGTTTACAAGGTTTTCGTCTGAAGCTCGTTTAAAGAATCATATTGAGTTATGTCGGCAGTATGGGCTGCTGTGAGTGAAACTACCTAATGGTGATAATAAAATTTTGAAATTTAAAAATGTTTACATGAAAATCCGTGTACCATTTGTGGTATATGCAGACTTTGAGTCATTTCTAATAAAAATGGATATGTGTGAGAATTCCCCTTCTATTTCACGCGAGAACATCTTATCTCATCATGTTCCTTGTGGTTTTGCATACATTATTATTGGTCCCGATGGAAAAACCTTTAAAGGTCCTGCTATCTATAGGGATGAAGATGTGATTACTCATTTTTTGAAGGTCTTTATTCACGAAGAAGAGGAGATTCAAAGAACGTTGAAAGGAAATATGAAAATGAGTTTCACTGCTAAAGATCGCTAAAACTTTGAAGATGCTACTATCTGTCATATCTGTAACAAGGTTTTAGGGGAAGAACGTGTGAGAGACCACTGTCACTTAACTTTCATGTTCAGAGGTGCAGCTCATCCTAATTGTAATCTGAATTACAAGATAAGACGACGCATACCTGTTGTGTTCCACAATTAAAAAGGATGTGATGAGTATTTAATTATGCAAGGAATCGGCCAATTTAAAGAAAAAAGAATTGAGTGTATTCCTAGTAATATGCAGAATTATATTTATTCAGTTCATAAACTCCCTCCAATTTTTATCTGCCTCTATTTAAAACTAAACTCTAGTTTGGGGCCCAACCATCATAAAAGAACATTTTACACGTGAACAAGCGAATTTGCTGACTAGAAAGGGTGCTTACCCCTATTCTTATATGGATTGTGCTAAGAAGTTTGGAGAAACGAACCTATCCTCTAAAAGGCCTTTTTCGATGATTTAAATTAGGAGAAGTTCTCTGATGAGGCCTATGCCTATGCCCAATATGTTTAGTCACCCGTAAAGATAAATAATATGGGGGAATATCATGACTTGTACATAAAAACTGATATTCTTCTGCTAGCGGATATTTTTGAAAATTTCCGTGATTTGTCACTGAATTATTATGGAATAGATGCTACCCACTGTCTAACATTACCATCTCTTGTCTGGAATGTAGCCCTAAAGACTAATGGAGTATCATTAGAACTGATTACAGACCCTGATATGTACCTATTTTTAGAAGAAGATATAAGAGGTGGTATTAGTGTTATTAGTAAACGTCTGAGGCTGGCTAATAATAAGTACTAGAAACATTATGATTCTGCAAAACCTAGCAAGTATATAATGTATCTGGATGCTAATAATTTATATGGATGGGCTCTAAGCCAATCGCTACCTATATCTGATTTTAAATGGTTAGATTCTAAAGAAATACAGAACTTTGATCCAATTGCTATAGATGATGTCTCAGCTCTGGAGTATATTATCAAGGCGGATATTGACTACCCTGAGGATTTGAATGATGAACATTGTGACTATCCTCAGGCACCTGAAAGGATGCATATCTCTCCATCTCTGATTTCAGATTATAGCCGGAATTTATTTGAAGAAATGAATTTGAAAATATACAAGGATCATATCAAATTAACACCCAATTTGAAGCATAAGTCTAAATATGTTCTACATTATAGAAATTTAAAACAGTATATGAAACTTGGGAATATCCATTGAGTATAACTTTCAAGCAAGAATCCTGGTTGAAATCCTGTGTACAGTTTAACACTGAGAAGAGAATGCTAGCGAAAAATTCCTTCTGTTTAAACATATGAATAATGCAGTTTTTGTAAAACAATAGAGAACTTGAGAAAAAGAAGGGATGTTAAAACTAGTACAGACTAAGAAGAGATTAAAATAATGTATTGCATCACCAGCCTTTTACTCCTTCGAAGTATTTAATGAAGATCTGGTTGCAGTTTATATGTATAAGACTAGTTTGAAATTGAATATACCCATCTATGCTTGTTTTTCAGTACTAGACTTGAGTAAAACACTCATATATGAGTTTCATTATGATTTTATTACGAAGGTGTATGGAAGTCGAGCTAAATTACTTTTTACCGACACTGATTCACTATGTTATGAAGATTATTTCGACTTTTCGGATTACCGATGCGATCTTCCACTTCATTCCAACAAAAATAAGAAAATGATTGGAAAAATGAAAGATGAGTTGAATGGAACCCCTGTTCTGGAGTTTGTAGGCCCAAGATTAAAAATGCATAGCTTAAAAACACCATTTATGGTAAAGAAAACTACTAAAGGTGTAAATAAGAATACCGTGAAAAGATTCATTCGTCATCAAGATTATTATAACTGCTTAACAAGACGTGTATATAATATAGTTGAGAAAATTAAAATTGCAAGCAAAGATCAGAAGTTTTATACTGTGAAACAAATTAAAATGGGGTTATCCCCCTATGATGTTAAACGTCATATTTTGAATGATGGTATCAAGAGTTCAGTATATGGCCATTATCAAATTTAAACGACTAAGCCATACTAAATTAAATTGTAGCGGTGTATCGTATACACCGGGTGGAGGTGGGACTATAATTTAAGAAAATAATTCTATAGGACTATAATTTAAGAAAAAATTATATAGGACTATAATTTAAGAAAAGTTAATTAATAAAATAAAGATTTATATTTTAGAGAAATTGAATTCATTTAAAAACAATAAGTTATAACATAAAACACCAGATGGAGATGGATAGAGCTTCCACTTGACGCGGGAATTTTCTATGAATGGCGATGTCATCAATCAGATAAGAGTAAGAAGGATGTTATTAATCAATAGGTAGATATGAAGTTTTTTTTCTTCACAGTATAAATTTAATCTTTGCTTGCAAATGTCATTTTGTTTTGTATATCTTGAACGTTTAATGTGTATATATATATATATTTTTTTTTCAATTTTTCCAGTTTTTGATCCATAGGCAACTTTACCATGTTGGAGTCCCTTTAATTAAATTGGATTCTGACAGTATACTTGTAATAAGTAATGTATCTTAATATAATTCAACATGATTCTACTTGCTCGTAGTTTCGTGTATAACATAGGGAAGTATAGCTCCTTCAGAAGCCCCATGTTAAAGTATAGCTCCAGGTGAGCCAGAACCCCTTATTTCCCCATCTCACAGGGATTGTACTATCTTTTCCCCTAACCTATCATCTCTAGGATGGACTTCAGAACTGTTTATATGTCAATTTGGATTTTGCGCCATTAAACCTCAATCAACTAACCAATCTACCAACGGAACTATTTATACTCTGCTTTCACATGTAGATAACTTTAGGGTGGTGAGGAGAATCGAACGTGCGATCCTCCTGCCAGACAGACGTATTTGAGGTTGATGGCAAGAAAGTTCCACTTGTAAGTGAAGGATAAGAGTGCCTATATTAGAGAGTGACGACAAGGGGCGTAATGCGCTTTCGCGGACCGCTGCCATTTATGAACCAAAATAATGCAACCAAGCCTTATATATTTTAAAAGACTTTTCATTTCTAACGCATAAGTTTTTGTGACAATTCTTTTGCAAAGCTTAATCACCCTAGATCTGCCAAAGGGAGAATTCATACAACATAAAGAATGACAAATGAGGGGCCAACTGAACGAAATCTTCATGTGATGCATCTTCATGAACTTTTAAGCAAAAATAATGCAGTACATTTCTAAATTACACTGTTTTTAATGAAATTTATCACTTTAAGTATTTCTCATCTGTATTTTCGAGTAGAACTAAAGATTCTTTATAGTCCTTTTTCACGAGAATATAGCCTTCGGCGGCGGACGAGAACTATGGACCCATCAGAATTGGTTCCCTTGTATGTCGGCACTAAAAAGCTAGAATCGCTCAATAATTTCTCCTCGAAGGTCAGCACTCCCTTAGGCTCTCGTGGAGGGATGAATAATGTTGTTGGAACGTGTAATGTTCCCGCACTGGAGTCTTTTTTTTTTTGAGAACCAGACGGAAAAAAACACCCGTACATACTTTCCTATGACTTGCATCTAGAGTTGCCAGATGCTGAATTTCGGAAGAGGGTTTTTAGGTTTGGCAATTTATCGCCAATTTTGTACCTTTTTGAAGGTTCGAGAAAGACCTTGATATAATCAATATTCTACGAGATATGAGAGATTTCCAGATGTTTCCATAGAGCGTCTATAAAAAGGAAACATCACTCAGTTGGAGGGTAGTTGACGAGATATGAGCGACATTGCACTGTGACTTTCATCAATGTTTTGAGAATAGTAGCGGTTTTTTGTAAAATTAGTGGAGCATTTAAGTGCTGTTTAAATTATATTGTTACTGTTTACGCTGTGGTTGTGAATTAATGTATTAGTTATCCAGAAATTTGGACTCATTCTTGTATCCTAAGCGCACATCTACGATTTCAAAGAATGTGTCGTTACAATATTCTTCACGTCACGAGCTCGTACCTCGCTCCTCTTCAAAAAGTTTTTATTTTCCCCTCATATTTTGGAAATCGGAATTTTCTCTAATTCTCGGATGTTTTGTTCAAAGAATGCACATGATATAATCAACCACAAAATTGAATTCATCAAATATGCTTTATTCATAATCACCAAATTTTGGTTTTAGATATATACAAAATAATTATAAGCAATTTGCAATCTTGGCTCCCTTCAGCTTCGGGCATTTGCGGGTGAATATTTTGAACTGACTTGAATCCCCGTCCTCTAGTTTCCATTTTATTCTCAGTTCTTGCAATGTTTCGTTGTAGCCTTTATGCAAGAGGTGATTAAGAAGACGTCTCACAGATTCGCAGTTCTTTTCTGTATTTTCGATCGAGAGATTCATGGGAACAAAAGGAGGGGGTAAGATCCTTCCGATTTCCTCTATTTTCTGAAATCGAACTGTATTAGTAATTCATTTTCTATACACATTTATCACAGTTTTTGTTAATAGGGTGGAACTGCATTAAAAACTTTATGCGGGGTTTTTTAATGATCTTGTTGCATTAAAAATAAAAAATTTCTGATTGACCCAATTTGTCTAAGGGGGCCGTATAAAATTTTAAAAAGTGTAACTTTTTGTAAATGAATAGGAGGAATATTTCATTAACGTAGTCTTATTTCTTACCTTACATTCAACATTTTTGCTATTTACATTGTCCACTTACCTCCAACATGTAAAGAATTAAAGAGGGTTTCAATGTTTTGGACACCCTGTATAGTGCTTATTCCTAAATTTCATAAAAATCCTATTAAATTTAGAACAGTTACTAGTGGTAATAATACTTACTCTACTACAGCGAGTAAATTACTACTAAATTATTTAAATCTAATAAATGATAGTTTACGTTATTCTAGCAATAATTACCATATTCTAAATATTAGTAAGGAATTAAAAACTAAATTAACTTCACTAGGGAAACTTATTTTATTTCAAACTTTTGACTTTAAAGATCTTTTCAATAATATTAAGATCTCTGATTTATATATTGTAATTTTAGCTCTATATAATGCTTATATTACTAATCAAACTACTCAAACAATTTTTATCAATTTCCCGAAACTTCTTCACTTTGTTCTTTTCAAAAATTATATTTTCAAGGAAATAAATTATACTTACAAGTCTCAGGGGTTCCACAAGTTGGTTGTAGTAAGCAGCATGCTCGCTAATTTATATCTTTATTATCATGAACAATCTTTTACTTCAACAGATTATAAAATGTACAGATATGTTGTTGATCTGATTTGTTTATTATATACTAAAAATTACGTCATAGATATAGATTTCTATCCAGACAATGTTGAATTAATTGCCAATGAAGCTACTATTAGTAATGACATTAATTTTTAGATTTAAATCTAATTGAACCTACTCATGGAATTGCTACTAATTTATATGATAAAAAAGAATATTTTAATTTCAATATTAAAATATTGCCATTTAATTCCTGCAACTTGATTCAAATGCTTAGAAATATTATCCTTAATCAACTTTTCAGAATTTATAGATTATCAGATAAAAAATTTCATGCTAAGCATATAAATAATCTAAAAATTACCAGCAATTTATATAAATATCCATCATATTTAGTAAATGGTATTGTTAAAAAGTTTGGATTAAATTTATATTCAGGAAATTTTCTTCTTGGTATCTTATATTGGCCAGACGTCAATATTATCTTGATTTAACATTACATTGTATTTACTGTTTTCGATATGTACTGTTTTCGATTATACGCCCTATTATTTTGTAGCTCTTACTGTAGAATATCATCTTTTATTGCCTTTTCGCATTGCTTTTATTTGTTTCACACGATTGGCAACAGTGGATCTCTTCTTTTAAACTTCGCGATTGGCAACACTGGTCTCTTCATTTTGGGCTCCAATGGTTAGTACACTTGCAGTTTTTTTATTCCAGGTATTCTTGTTTCCTTTATTATTTTCCTATCTTTATGAGTGTAGTCCAAGTTTTGGAGTTAATAGATATTATCTGTCTCTACAATCAGAAACACACATTTTGTGTTCATTTTGATTAAATACTTGGACCTGACGAAAAGTTTTTTCAAAATGAACAATTCATTTATTTGGGCCTAGCGCTTATCCACATGTATAGATTTAATGCTTGGATTTTATTTGTTTTTCAATAATCGATTCCCATTCCATTGATGTTTGTTGATTATCTTTAGCTTGATGACTAGCAATTTGCATTTTCCCCCCTCCATTTGATTGATGATTTTCTATTTAATACGTCTTTTTATTATGTAGGCATTTTTTAAAGTTAGGATTTTTGAATTGCAACTTCTCTCCCTTTTATCATTGGATTTTCAAACTATTATTATTATTATTATAATATATATATATATATAAATTGAAAGGTCCGTATAAATTTTAAGAATTCATTAAAAATCGAAAATTCATCGCATTGAGGTATGGTTTGTACCATAAGTATTGCTAGGACTGGGGTTTTTTTTTTTTGACGTGTAAAAATTTTGTAGTTTAAAAAATCACCAATAGGTGTCGCTGAACATATTGGAAAGACAAGTAAAATAACTTACTGCACGTGTCAAATCGTGTGACAAGCCTAAGTAACACTGAACATGTGATAGGACCTTTTCCTGTCTTTAGATTTTTCATAAATCAGAATTTTCACAAAGCATCTGATGCTGATAACGTAATACAGCTTCACTAACAAGGCTTTCTCGATCAAAGTTAACTTTCTCGAAAATGCTTCTTCTTTGCACCGTTTACTAATGAATCAAGTTAAGAATCTACAGAGCACTACAGCTCTGTTATAACAGCCTCATTTGCATACTTCTGGAAGATGTATTAGGGTAAGCGCCACCTGTAGATGATTTTTTAAACTACAAAATTTTTTCATCTCAACCCCTCCCCCCCCCCCCCCCCCTCGTCCTGGCAATACTTATGGTACAAACCGTACCTCAATGCGATGATTTTTCGATTTTAAATAAATTTTTAAAATTTATAAGAATTTTTGAAAGACCCTGTATATATATACAGGGTCTTTCAAAAATTCTTATAAATTTTAAAAATTTATTTAAAATCGAAAAATCATCGCATTGAGGTACGGTTATATATATATATATATATATAAGAGTATATATATATATATATATATATATACTCTTTTGTAAAAAATAACGAAGCACCCCTAAAAAATAATCCGATCATCTGGAAATTTCGCATGCAAATTCCTTTATACCAAAGTGTGCAAATGATTAAATTCGCAAGGCCAGTGAGTATTAATTTCGGTCATAGCGCTCGTTTCTACTGCGCAACTAGCATCCTATAAAACAGGTTTAAAATGTGAACGGTTTTTCTTTGCTCGTTATCGGCGTTGCATTTCCGTGGATACGCAATCAATAATGCTGTTACGATGTTGATGAAAACTGTATAAGCAATTAGAAGAGTTCGAACGTGGTCTTATAATCGCGATGCGTGAAGCTGGCTGGTCATACCGTGCAATAGGCCGCCACCTGCTCCGAACAGACATTGCTGTGCAAGGGTGCTGGCAGCAATGGTTGCTGCAAAGAACTCATCGGCGGAATGAAGGCTCTGGAAGGGCAAGGTGCACGAATGCGAGACAAGATACTAGTAGGATGATTGTGTGACAGGCAATCACTATCCGCCATCCAACGTGCTACAACCTTTTCCATACTATCCGGGGTACTTTCCACCATCTCACGGCGCTTGCCTGAGGTGGGGTTACGCTCACGGCGGCCTTTAAAACGTCTGCCCATAATCTCACAACATCGACAGAGTTGTTTGGAGTGGTGTCGTAGCCAAGCATCATGACTGCCAGCACACTGGCATTGCATAGTGTTCAGCGATAAATCACGATTCAGTATTTCATCAGATAACCATTACGTACATGTGTGAAGACACCTCGGCCAGCTGTCCCAATCAGCCTTTGTTTTACACAGGCACACAGCCATTACTCCTGGTGTGATGGTGTGGGGTGCTATCTCTGCTGATAGCAGGTCGTCCCTAGTCATCCTGCGTACAATTTTAGCAGCTCAGCGATATGTTGATGAAATCCTGCGGCCATTTGCGTTACCCTTCATGGAACGTCATTCTGAATCCATTTTCCAACAAGATAATGCCACGCCACATACGACTCGCATATCTCTGGACTGTTTCCGTGATGTTGATGCTGCTCCTTGGCCATCAAGGTCATCAGACCTTTCGCCAATCCAGCATGTATGGGAAATGCTTGGTCGCCAGATTCGGGCACCCCGAAATGTAGAAGATCTGGAGCAACAATTGAGAATGCCTGGCAGAATGTATCGCAGGATGACATTAGAAAACTTTATCACTCCTTACCTAGACGTATACAAGCATGCATTGCCGCCAAGAGGGGTTTCACCATTTACTGATTTGAAAATTCGATGTGCAATTGCTAACCATTGATGGTTAGCGGCCTTGATTTTGTAATAATTTCATTACCTGTGTATGAGCTGTACGCATATTTAATTGCAATAAAAACAGTCACTTTCTTCATGGTGCTTCTTTCCTTTTTTTTTTTTTCAAAAGAGTGCATTATTTTATTATTTTTAAGAATTTACTTCACCTGTATTATAAATACCAGTAATTTATGTTTTATTGAAAATGGTCTGTAGAGCAAATGTGAAAGGAAAATGGTCTGGAGAATATTTGAAATCAAAATAGACTCAACGATATGCTGGAGAAATATTCATTATAAATAAAACAGGTGCTAAATAGGTATTAAATATCCCTCTTTCCCTGTTCCATATATAAGGTAAACAATTGAAAATGGGATTACATTTTGTGAAAGTCTGTTGAATATAAGCTTTTAACTACACCCATAAATTAAATTTTTTAGATTGTTATAAATCATGTATGTAATACAGGTACTTAAGTTACAAATCCCCTTGTTCCCTGTATTAACATACATGATGTAAAATCATGAATAGTATAATAGATGAAAAGTTTCAAACTGAAAAATAACAGATGGCGCTAGGCCTTTCCTGCCTCCCATATATATATATATATATATATATATATATATATCCTTTAATTCCTGCAACTCGAATCAATTGTTTAGAAATATTATACTTAATCAGCATTTTAGAATTTATAGATTATCTGATAAAATATTTCATGCTATGCATATTAATAAGCTAAAAATTACCAGCGAATTATATAAATATCCATCTTATTTGGTACATGGTATAGTTAAAAAGTTTGGAATGGTTGATTATACTTAAATTCTCTCCTTAGTATCTTATATTAGCCAGACATCCACTTTCTCTTGAATAAATATTAACACGTATTTGCATGTTCTTACTGTTGAATATCATCTTTTATCGTCTTTTCTCATTACTTTTAATTATTTCTCACGATTAGCAACAGCGGTTCTCAACTTTTTATTTTTTGCGATTGGCAACATTGGTCTCTTTATTCAAGGCAACAGTGGATCAGACGTATGCAGTGTTTTTTCAGGTATTCTTGTTTCCTATTATTTTTCAATGTTTATGCATGTCGTCCAAGTTAGCAGTGTTTATGGATATAATCTATAACTGATATCAGAAACATGCATTTTGTGTTCATTTTTATAAAATACTTGGGCTTGAAAAAGAGTTTTATTGAAATGAACAATTCATTATTAGACCCAGGGCTTGTCCACGTGTAAAGCTTTCATGCTTGGATTTTATTTTATTTTATTTTATCGATTTAATTTTATTATATTTTTCTATTGATGTTTTCTTGTTTGTCTTCAGCTTGATGACTAGAGGTTTTAATTTGAAAAGAGAGTGCATTTAATTTTCCGCGTGATTGATGATTATCTGTTTGATACTTTTATTTGTAGGGCATTTTTTAATGTTGATTTTTTTGAATTAAAACTTCTCTCTATTCTTTCATTGGATTTTCAAACTTTTATTATTATTATATATATATATATATATATATATATAAATATTTTAGAACATACAGAAAATTATCTCATAGATATAGATTTCTATCCAGACAATTTGGAATTAATTCCTAATGAAGCTACTATTAGTAATAATGTTAATTTTTTGGATTTAAATCTTTTTATTGATCCTTCTAATAGAATTGTTACAAATGTATATGATAAAAAAGACTATTATAATTTTAATATTAATAAAATCTTACCATTTAATTCCTGTAACTCGATTCAATTGTTTAGAAATATTATACTCAATCAGCTTTTTAGAATTTATAGATTATCTGATAAAAAATTTCATGCTATGCATATAAATAATCTCAAAATTACCAGCAATTTTTATTAATATCCCTCTTATTTAGTAAATGGTATTGTTAAAAGATTTAGAATAGCTGGATTTCTATAATTCTTTTCATAGTATCATATAATTCTATTCATAGTATCTTATATTAGCCAGACATCTCCATTCTCTTGTATTTTTAATACTATTTTTACATCCTCTTTCACTTTAGCATTACTATTATTAGCCCCTCCTTTTAGTAGCTCTTTTTGTATATTATTACTTTTTCTTAACATTCGCTTAATTGTTTTTCAATTCTTATGAATGGCAACAGTAGATTGTTTTTTATATTTTTTCTTTGCGAATGGCAAGACTGGTCTCTTCAATCAGAGTTCCCCGTTTCGACTCGTTTGTACATATGCTGTGCATTTTCCAGGTATTCATTTTTTCTGTTTTATTCCTTCTTTATGTATGTCGTCCAAGTAGAAATAGTTTATAGATATAATCTATTTATTTCTTCAGAAACATACATTTTTTGTGTGTGCTTCGTAAAATACTTGGACTTGAAAACAAATTTTACGAAGTGAACATTTCCATTTGTTTAGGCATAGCCCTTTCTCCACGTGTATAGCGATACAGCTTGATTTAAGTTTATCTTTACTCGTTTCAATACCTTTGAATTTTGTTGATTTTCTGTACCTTGATAACTTGTGTTTTGTATTTTTTTTCCATTTGATTGATGATTTGCTGTTTTATATTTTATTCTATGGGTGTTTTAGAAAGTTAGGTTTATCGTGTTGCATCTTCTCACTTTTCGTTCATTGGATTTTCAAACTACTATTATATATATATATATATATATATATATATATATATATATATATATATATATATATATATATATATATATATATATATATATAATATTCATATGTCGAAGATGCGTTGTAGATTTGTACTTATTGGAAGGGCATACATAAAAGATAACTTTATTTACAAAACATAACTAAAACAGTGCTACATTATACCGCGCGTACAAGCAGCCTTTAGAAATAAGAATGAATTGAAAATGTTCTAGGCTTGCTTTTAGGTGCCTGCGCAGAGGCGTTATGTATGCGTCATGTGTATATTTTAGAGTCTGTCAAGTTACAGTCTGTCATGTTCGTCAATTTATCTGAAGGAGTGCCACCATAGTACACCCCCCCCCCCCCTCATCATACGGGAACAGGGATTCGAAAACGTACTAGTTTTCCATATTTGGTCACAGTAGAGGTGGAAGGTGACGACTGGGATTCTCTATTATCTTCTCTCTCATTTATTGTCTTCTATGGATTACAATAAAAAGCTTGTTTCAAGCGATTAATACTGACGTTGCTCTTTCGTCAGCGGATATCTATGATGTAATATTTTTCTGTGCGTGCACATACTTGTAAAGGTCCATCATATAGGATCTACACGGGTCGTCGAACAAAGTCTTTCAGCACAAAAACGTGGGCAGATTTGGGAAGTTCCTTATGAATGAAAAAGTTGTTTTTTGAATGACGTGTAGTTGGAACAGGTCGTAGCCGCTGCATTTATTGTCTGAAATTCAAAATGAATTCATGAGCATGTTTAGGGACGTCCTTTAATGATGAGCTACGAAGGAACTCACGTGGCAATCGGCCGCAAGCCGATTTTTTTTTTTTTCAAATCAATGGTATGATAGTTGAAAGTTACAATTTCTTTTGTCATCTGTTTATTTTGGCAGAGATTTTTCAAACTCTATTGTATTTAATCAATTGTTGAAGCAGAATAAAATTGGTACAGGTATATCTTCTAATACCAATTTAGCGCTTTCATTCTGATATACAAGTATATTGATGGAATTTCATATTTTTTATAAATCTGTTTACAAGCGGGACCAGGATGTTTTACTCTTCATCTGTGCCTGTAAAGATGTATTTGTATAGCGAGAACAAAGATTTTCTACTTAATTTTAGGAAAATTAAACTAAATATTTTAATAGAATGTTTTGAATAATAATGTTATTTAGAAATTGCACATAATTGTGAAAACTGATTGTGAGAACATAAATGTAAAAGCGTAAAAGAACAATACATCGGTGTAAATGACAAAAAAATATAATGGGAAATATATTAGAACAGAGAATACAAAAAGCAAATAAGGAATAAAAACAATAAAACAGTACATCATACGTGCGAAAAGTAAAAGAGAGTAAATTATAAAGTAAAAGAATAACAGAGTAGTGTAAAAGAATAAAAGTGAAAAGCAAACATAAAAATATGACTATATGAATATAGGAATAACGTAAGTATAATCACCTTACATTCTGCAAAAATATCTATGGTAACTTTTAAGTTGGGAAAATTCAATTTTATCAACTCCCAAGATTGGACAGATACATTTTTTGCTTTGAACTCATTATCTATACAGTAACCTAATTTGAGAGACTTCAGTTTTAGGGAGGTGCAGGAATAACGAGGTTGTTGCATAACTGCGTGATAACTGTCCATCAGTAACTCACACAGACTTCCACAATTCACAATTTCCACCTCTTCTCTTCGTAGAATTAAGAACCATATTGGTGAAAATAACTAAAAGTAATATTTGATTATTAATTCATAAAATATGTTTCTTAATGTATGTTATAAAAACAACAATTAAATAATGTATTACCAAAATACATATTAACTCATATTCACTGCAGAGGAAACGGGATTTTCCCGACCATGGGTTCGAATCGGGCTCGTTAGTACACAATACAATTCGGCCCGGCCACTGACATACCTGCTGCAAGCCTTTGGGTCAGCCTGGGCCTTCAAAACTTCAACAATACAATTTGAGCTGAACTCTTAAGCTATTTCTCATTTATTTATTAGACAAATATTTTTCAAATTAGTTAAAGATTTTAGAAACTTATAAAAACTTGAGAAACTATAAATAATCTCCATTTTGTAATATTTGCATACTTATACAAGTTTATGAAATATTTTTTGAAGAATGTTTTCTATCATTCTACGATAAGAAGTGTCTTGCACTTCTCAACAGTCCAGTCGGTACCGCGGCGATCGGGTGAGCAATTTGCTATAAAAGGAAATATAGGTAGACTTTCGATTATCCGAAATACATGAAATAAGACTAACTGGAGCTAACTGAAAAACTCATCTAAAGCGGAATAAAAAGTTAACCAGGAAAATTAAAGAGCTGTATAGTAATGGCCATTTAAACTGTGTAGGTTTATTGTATATATTAATTAAATACTACACACCAAGTACAAATCATGCTATATTATTACTTTCCTTATATACAATAATGTATAAGGAAAGTATTGTGACGGGGTCGAAAATTCGAATTCGAGATTTCGACGGGACAGCACGTTTCAAGCATCCCTGATCACGAATCTAACATTTTTGAAGTGAAGTCTGTGTTTGTGTGTGTGTGAAAGTATGTCTGTGTGTGTGTGTCAGTGAGCCTGTGGAGACGATAACTGACGAACGAATGGACCGATTCGAATGAAATTTGGTACACAAATTACAATCCGTAAACACTGGAAACTTATTGTTTTCATACGCAATCGAATGTTCAGAACCCCCCATAAATTTTCGACTAAAATTTTGAAAAATATGTCAAAAAATCAAAACCTCTAATAAAGTTACGGAAATAGACATTTCCTATGTAATTTTTCATTAGAAAACGATTGACATAAATTTTAGAACGCTAACATGAACCGTTCTCGAGATATTGCACATTTTAAAAAAAATGATCAAAAAGCCATATAAAATAAAATAAAAATATTTCCTATTGAGAAACATCTTCACTTTTCATATGTAATACCATGCGATAAATTTGTGACATCATTCTCGTGGATCTAACTCGTTCCATTAATGAAAAAAGATACTTTGAGTAATACTTTTGTATTTGATCGCCAATAGTCATTTATCTGCTGTAAGAATAACTTATTTCTCTGTCCATAACGCTTGGCGAGATTTTGGCGGCGAATTTGACGGGATGTCGCCAACTTGGCGACTTTTTTCAATGTTGCTAAATTACCGAAAAACTCGCCAAATGGATAAAAATGACGCTAAATCAATGAAAATGACGACTCATTGACGAAAATTCAATATCTTGGAAAGAATATAAATATCCACCATAATAATAATTTTTTTTTACTGTAAAATTAGTAAATTCATTGCATTATATAAGGAAAGTCATGTGCTGCACACATCAGATTTTTTAAAATTGGTTTTAATTTTTTTCCTATAGAAATAACTATCTGTCTCTTATTA
The DNA here is from genome assembly GCA_951213105.1 of Amaurobius ferox. Lineage (NCBI taxonomy): Eukaryota > Metazoa > Arthropoda > Arachnida > Araneae > Amaurobiidae > Amaurobius > Amaurobius ferox. The sequence continues at coordinate 27,654,404 of OX578150.1, read as the reverse complement.
CTGCAATTTACAACTGAAGACTAAACTGTATGTCTCTTTTCAGAGTTCAGTCAGTTTGCAAATGAATGCAACTTTAAACTGGGAAACAGATCACATATATGGAATTACTTTGAGCAGCAAACTTGAGCCCATTTCATCTATAGGTAATATTATAATACCTCGTTGCGGCGACATGCCTTCCTCCTCAGTTTCATTTTCCCACAAATGTCCACTCCAAATTCCCGGAATGTTAAGACCCCCCCCCCCTAGACCCTGATAATCATAGACTCTCACCCGCTCCCCCCTCCCCTTCCAATTACTGCTTTTGTTGAGCGTGGTTTCAGCTTCTTTAATCGTATAAAAAGATGTTACAAAAATAGACTGAAAACGAACAAAATGCGTATACTTTTAGTTATGTATATTGAATATTTATATTTGGATAATATTAATTCAGAATTACCATTGACAAATAGTGTTTTTCAGCTGATAACGGTAGATACGTCAAAAGAGAAGAATAAAGAGTTTTCCACTTTCAGTATGTTTTTTTTTTCACCTTCCCTGCAATACATGGTAATGTATAGGGAAAGTATTGGAATCATACCGAAAATCGCAATTCGAGTTTTCGACGTATCTACGCGTTTCGAGACCTCTAGAATACGAAAAAACTGTTTTTAGCATGACGTCTGTGTGTGCAGATTTTGTATAAAAAAGTAATTGACCGAATTTCATAAAATTTGATAGGCGAATCTGGTGCTGATTAGTTTTGGGTACGATTCGGGATAAAAGAACCCGCCTTTTTTTTTGCGAAATGGCCCGCAAAAGTTTGTATCCACTCTAGCTGAAAATTTAATAGACCGAATTTCACCAAATTTGGTAGATAAGTCGCTTATGGATCACCCTGGTGCTGATTAGATTTTGGTGCGATTCGGAAAAAAATAACCTGCCTTTTTTTGCAAAATGGCCCACAAAAATCGACAGAATCTAAAATAAAAAACTACGTATGCTGAACTATATCCATTTAATGCTTGTTTTATACGTAATTTTTAACTAAGAAAATAATAAGACCAACCCCATTACACTACGACAAGCCGTTCTCGAGATATTTCGTTTTTTCTCGACTTCACCTTTAAAAATGAGTTCAGTTACCAAATGAAAGCAAAAATTCAATTAATAGTGAATTAAATTTAATTAAAATTTAGAGAGTGTGTACAGAAGTCTGCAGGGAAAGTAATGTGCTGCCCACATCAGATTTTTTTATTTGTTGCAAATCATTATTAGTGTATGACATTTTTTGTGCATACATAAGACTTGACTGTTATGTGCATATTTATGTTGTTTTCTTTTTTTTTCTGTTTTACATAACGATTACGTAATTGCAGATAAATTTCAATCCAACTTTCTTGTATAAAAAATGACAAATGCGTTATACATTGCTGTTATATATATTGTACTGGCGAGTGAAAAAAGTATTCAGCGAGTTGAAATTTCCTTCCTTTCTGTCTGTTTTGATTCATAGTTCTAGCATTCGATAGAATTTTACCTTAATACTTAAACTACTTATTGCTCCAGTGCATGTAATTTATCCATTACTGGCAAAACAAAATTTTTCTTTACCCGTTGAAAATGAACGTTGAAAATGAACGTTGAAAATGAACGTTGTCACAATGAACATATCCTGAACAGTTATATACAGAGTTATATAATTGTGAAAATTTAAATGTTTCTTAATTTGTTGTTAAATGATTAGAATTATGGAATGTCTCGCCAGATTTATTGAATTATCTCACTTGTACTAAATATCAAATTTCTATCTAAATTACTGTCTTAATTACTGATCATTGTATCTAATTCTATATCTCTATCTCATTTAAAGGTGTATTTTTTATATATTCGGTAAATCGAGAATTTTTGCTTGCAGCATCTCCCAAAGTAGGGAATATTGAATGAATGAAATTGAGCTTATATAATTTTTTCATTTTAATCAAAATTTATCTTTATGATTGCGAAGTATGCTTTTCTATCATTTCACCATTCAACGTTACGATGTGGAGCTCCATCTCTACTGAACAATTTTAATCCCTTTTTTCGGAGGGTTTTTGTTTTTATCTGATGATTGACCCGTGTACCAAATTGCAAGTTTTCATATTTTACCTATATGTTAACAACTATAATAACAAAGGAAGATGTCTATCTGTCCGTGTCCTCTGTAGCGAAAACACTAAACTTCATAAAGCTATGAAATTTGACACATAGGTACTTCAGGACCCGGGACGATACGCTTTGGCGAGGTTTTTTTTTAAAAATCGAATTAGTTTGAGTTATTTTATATTTTATCACGATTTTGTGCAGTTTTTGCACACATCAAATCCATCCCATGGGTTGGTCGTGTGGTCTGGGCCTTCAACACATCAAATCCTTAGTGATCGAAAATATTATTGCAGAGTTATCACGAGGCGCATGGTAGAGAAATTCTCTTTCGAACAAACTTTGAACGGATGCCATACCATTAACAAACGGATATTCGTGAATTGTTAGATACATATATACATTTCGCGTGTTTAAAACATCTTTCATTTGTATATTGCGAAATAAAAAAATCTGATGTGGGCAACACATGACTTTCCTTATATAATGTAATGAATTTACTACCTTTACAGTAAAAAAAAAATTGGTTTTTCTTATAGTAGATACTAATATTCTCTCCAAGATATTGAATTTTCGACAATTAGTCGTCATTTTCATTGATTTAGCGTCATTTTTATCCATTTGGCGAGATTTTCGTTAATTTGGCAACATTTCAAAAAGTCGCCAAGTTGGCGACATTCAGCCAAATTCGTCGCCAAAATCTCGGCGAGCTTTACTGACGGAGAAATAAGGTATTCTTACAGCAGATAAATGACTATTGGCGTTCAAATACAAAAGTATTACTCGAAGTATCTTTTCTCATGAATGGAACGAGCTAGATCCACGAGAATGATGTCACCCAATTTATCGCATGGTATTACACATGAAAAGTGAACATGTTTCTCAATAGGAAATATTTTTTTTATTTTATATGACTTTTTGATAATTTTTTTGAAAAATGTACAATATCTCAAGAACGGTTCATGTTAGCGTTCTAAAATTTATGTCAATCGTTTTCTAATGAAAAATTACATAGGAAATGTCTATTTGAGTAACTTTATTGGCGGTTTTGATTTTTTGACGATTTTTTCAAAATTTCATTCGAAAATTTAGGGGGTTTTGAACATTCGATTGCGTATAAAAACACTAGGCTTCCAATGTTTACGGATTGTGATTTTTGTACCAAATTCTGTTCGAATTGGTCCATCCGTTCGTCAGTTATCGTCTCCACAGACTCACTGACACACACACACACAGACATCACTTTAAAAATGTTTGATTCGTGATCAGGGATGCTTGAAACGTGCTCACCCGTCGAAAACTCGAATTCGAATTTTCGACCCCGTCACAATACTTTTCTTATACATTATATATAAAGAAAGTAATAATTGACTGACAAACCTATCTTCTAATTCTACTATATATTTCTTTGAATATCTCGCACTGTTCCAATCGAAAAATTATGTTTCTGCTGTATTCCGTTCTTTAATTCGAAGCTTTTATGTAAAAACACAACGTCTAATTTTACTATATACATTTTTGAATATCACGCACTGTTCCAATCGAAAAATTACTATCTTCCGTATTCCGTTTTTTAATTAGAGGCTTTTATGTAAAATCCATCTTCTAATTTTACTATACATTTCTTTGAATAGCACGCACTGTTCCAATCGAAAAATTATGTTTCTGCTGTATTCCGTTCTTTAATACGAAGCTTTTATGTAAAAGCAGAACGTCTAATTTTACTATATACATTTTTGAATATCACGCACTGTTCCAATCGAAAAATTACTTTCTTCCGTATTCCGTTTTTTAATTAGAGGCTTTTATGTAAAATCCATCTTCTAATTTTACTATACATTTCTTTGAATATCGCGCACTGTTCCAATCGAAAAATTATGTTTCTGCTGTATTCCGTTCTTTAATTAGGAGCTTTTATGCAAAAACCCATCGTCTAATTTTACTATATATTTTTTTGAATATCACGCACTGTTCCGATCGAAAAATTATGTTTCTGTTTAACAAAGCTTGGTTTAGTTTAATGACATTAAAACTAATAACGAAATTTTAAGGCACCGCGACAATCTCCATAACTTTCTTTTTATATATTTTTCTATTTCTTCAGTATTTAAGTTTTTTCATTGTCGTCCCAACTACCACCCGATGTAAACAATACATCGCCACAATTCAATCCAGCATAATGAGATAAAAACCTTATAAAAAGCAAACACTAATTCGGTTTTTAATTGTCCCCAGGCCAAAAACCGTACAAGCCATAATTCAATCATTTAAATTTTATAATGACTATATGCTAAGCTCTTAATTCCATCATTTAAAAAAAAGCAAACACTAAAAAATAATCTCCATGGAAACACCGTGCGTCTCCGCTCGCAGTGCGCCTGCGCGGGCATGGTAGAAAAACTTATTTTGTCGGCTTGAGCCGAGAAATTGAAATTCGGGAATTCTTAAAATCCGGATTCTGCAGCTACTTCTTATTATTTCTTGACCAGATTGGGCTTGTAAGAATGTGTGAAGTTTGAGCTTTCTAAAAATGTAAATTATTAGTCGAAATTATCGGAACTTTTCCAGATGCGAGGATTTAAAAACGAAAGTTCGTTGTTTTGAGCCGAAAGTGACTTTTGTTTTAAAATTTTTAAAAAATATTAGAATTTGTCTCTGAGATTTGAAATTGATATATTTTTACTCGCAACTGTCTGCTTTTTCCCGGTCGTGTGATTTGTTTTTTTTTTTACTATATCTGGATGGTGGAGAAAAAAGGGGGGAAAATGGTCGAAATCGCATAAAACATTAAATAACAAAGAAAATAATTCAAATTTTAAATATCGATTTTCACGTGTCACTTCCCCTCCCCCCGGTCTCTGATGGCCAAAATTAGTAGCTCTGCGACGCGTGGTTGCTGGGCCTATAATGTTGAAGGCCCAGACCACACGACCAACCCTGAGGCATATGGTAGCTTAATGTGTGGCCGGTGGGCCTATAGTGTATAAAACAGACACACATTTAAAATAATCACGTAATTTTCACAATCGCCATGGAAACCATCGAGGTGAAATACAGGAATACATCTGGATCCTATATCTCTGGTCGAAGATGGAAACACCGTTAGTCTCCGCTCGCAGTGCGCCTGCGCGGGCATGGGAAGGAAAATTATTTTGCCGGCTTGCGGCCGAGAAATTGAAATTCGGAAATTCTTAAAATCCAGATTCTGCGGCTACTTTTTATTATTTCTTGACCAGATTGGGATTGTAAGAATGTGTGATGTTTGAGCTTTCTAAAAATGTAAATTATTAGTCGAAATTCTCGGAACTTTTCGGGAAGCGAGGATTTAAAAGCGAAAGTTCGTTTTTTTTTTAGCCGAAAGTGACTTTTGTTTTAAAATCTTTAAAAAATATTAGAATTTGTTCTTGAAATTTGAAATACATATATTTTTACTCAGGGACAAATTCTAATATTTTTTGAAAAATGGGGAATAAAAGAGCAATTGTCTGCTCTTCCGATCGTGTGATTTGTTTTTTTTTCAACGGCGTCTGGATAGTGGGAAAAAAAGGAAAAAAACGGTTGAAATCGCATAAAACATTATATAACAACAAAAAAAAAATTCAAATTTTAAAAATCGGTTTTTACGTGTCACGTTCCCACCCCCGGGTCTCCAATTGCCAAATTTCGTAGCTCTGCGAAGCGCGGTCACTGAGCCTATAGTGTATAAGGCAGACAGACACACAGACAGATATTGCCTTTTATTATTTAAGACACATATATTATTCAAATCAGAAAAGATTTAATAAAAATCGTATGCAGCATAACACATTGGATTTGCATCCATTGCTGAACGACATGATATCATTAGCTTCAAATAAATTGATGGAAATCATATCGTCTGAATAATGCGATCTCCATGGAAGGTTTATCGAAATTTGCGTCAATTTAGCGATAATTTAAAAAAATCGCCAAGTGGGACTGTAGAATTGATAGTCCTATTTTGCGACAAACTGACGAAACATCTTAACATTACTATCTCCTAACGAAACACAATTAATTTCACTTATTAAGCGCAATTTTATCAATTTCATGATATCTTTATGGATTTACAGACATTTTTATCAATTTGGTGATATTTTCGCAAAATGCGTTACTAAGTTGGATGGATGGACTGACCGACAAATGCTACTGAAACATCATTTCAGTACTCTCTTCTGAAAAAACAAATTTAATTTCATTGATTTGCGTCGTTTTATCAATTTGGCCACATTTTAGCCAATTTGGTAAAGTTTAATAAAAGTTTCCAAGTTAGCAATATTCCGCCAAATTCGTAGCTCTGAATTTGCAGATCTGAAGACTAAAACATCCTAACCCCGTTTGTGTATACTAAACTAGCAGCATACCCGTTTTTCGTACGGAGTACATTATATAAAAAAACTTATTCACAATCATGTGCAAATTCTGTTAAAATATTAAATTTATTGCTTCTAAAGAGAAGTTGAAGAATATCTGTTCTCAGTAAGCAAAATTATCTTCACGGGCAGATCTGAAGAATAAAGCATCCTGGCCCCTTTTGTAAGCAAATTTACTTTTTGTAAATTTGAAGGAAAAAGGAATTGAATCAATATATGCAACCCCGTACTACTTATATTGTCGCAGATTAGAAAATATGCCAGTGTGTTAGTAGAAGATTACCCATATCACAATATGAGTCTCAAAAATCTTTGCCAAAATAAAAGAGATGACGTAATAAATTGAAAATATCAATAATCCCCGTAATCTTTATACCAGAAGGTCGTAATTGATTCCAATATATATCAAAACATAAACCAATATACCTGTACTACTTATATTCTCGTAGATTAGAAGATATACCCATGTATTTGTAGAAGATTACTCCAACAACGTACAATATATGAGTTTAAACAATTTTTGTCATTATGAAACAATTGCATAATAACTTTGCATAATATCAATAATCCCTGAATCAATAATCCCCGAAAATATCAATAATAATAACGTTTAAACCTGAAAACCGTAATTGATATTATCCAGTCAAAAATGCTATAAGAAAAATCAAATCGTTCTTTTCTAAAATATATTTTTTTATCCATTTATTTATTATTCAAATCAAAAAAAAAAATAATAATTAAAATTAACAGACAGATTTAATTTAATTGCGTTTCTGAACAACATGATGTAAGATAGAATCTTCCTCATATAAATGCGAACTTAATAATCATTTTGATTTCTTTATACTTTTCATTGTTCAGTAAAAGCTTGTATAAAATAAACCACGGAGATAGATTTCCCATTTAAATCATGTTTCAAATAATTCATGTTTTTAGAAAGTGAGTAATTAGCGCAAAAAATCTCCCATCAAACACAGAGATAAAGTTTTAATTCACTTTCAAACGATTTTCAAGCTTTTCGTTTGGATAAACCACGGAGTTAGAGAGTAGAACTCCTAGGAAAATGTTTCGTTTTTCATTAATATCTCGACAACCCCTGGATTTAGACACTCGAAACTTGGGCTAAATTTATGGGGGACTATTTCAAGGCTATCCACAAAATTTCATCAAATTCAGTTCAGCCGTTCTCCCGTGATGATGAGACAAACGGAAATTTTGATTTTTACTAATGTCTCAAGAACCACTAATCGTAGAAACTCCAAACATGGACTAAATTTTAAGCGGCACTATTTCCAGGCTACCCACAGAATTTCATCAAATTCGGATCAGCCGTTCTCTCGTGATGACGGGGCAAATAGGCAGACAGACAGACAGATTTTCAATTTTATATATATAGATTGCTTTGAATATCACGCACTGCTCTAATCGAGAAATTATGTTTCTGCTGTATTCCGTTCTTTAATTAGGAGCTTTTATGTAAAAACACGTCGTTTAATCTATATAAATAAAAATGAAAATCTGTCTGTCTGTCTGTCTGTCTGTCTGTCTGTCTGTCTGTCTGTCTGTTTGTCACACCATCACGGGAGAACGGCTGAACCGAATTTGATGAAATTTTGTGGGTAGCCCAGAAATAGCCCCACTTAAAATTATATCCGTGATTTGAGTTTCTACGACCAGTGGTTCTCGAGATATTAGTAAAAAACGAAATTTTCGTTTGTCTCATCATCACGGAAAAACGGCTGAACCGAATTTAATGAAATTTGGTGAATAGCCTTGAAATGTCCCCCCATAAATTTTGTCCAAGTTTCGAGTTTCTAAGACCTGGGGTTGTCGAGATATTAATGAAAAACGGAACTTTTTCCTAGGAGTTCTACTCCCTAACTCCGTGGTTTATCCAAACGAAAAGCTTGAAAATCGTTTGAAAGTGAATTAAAATTTAATCTCTGAGTTTGATGGGAGATTTTTTGCGTTAATTAGTCACTTTCTGAAAACATGAATTGTTTGATACATGATTTAAAGGGGAAATCTATCTCCATGGTTCATGGTTTATTTATAACACACTTTTACGGAACAATGAGAAGTATAGAGAAATCAAAATCGTTATTTAATTTCGCAATTTATGTTATAAGACATGACATATTTAACATGTTATAAGATTCTATCTTATATCATGTTACTCACAAACGCAATTAAATTAAATCTGTCTGTTAATTTTAATAATTATTTTTTCGATTTAAATAATAAATAAATGGATATAAAAATATATTTTAGAAAAGAACGATTTGATTTTTTTATAGCATTTTTGACTGGATAATATCAATTGCGGTCTTCAGGTTTAAACATTATTATTATTGATATTTTCCGGAATTATTGATTCAGGGATTATTGATATTTTCAAGTTATTATGCAATTATTTTATTATGACAAAAATTGTTTAAACTCATATATTGTATGTTGTACGAATCTTCTACAAATACACGTGTATATCTTTTAATCTACGAGAATATAAGTAGTACAGGTATATTGACATATGTTTTGATATATATTGGCATATATTGGAATCAATTACGACCTTCTGGTATAAAGAGTACGGATATTATTGATGTTTTCAATTTATTACGTCATCTCTTTTATTTTGGCAAATATTTTTGAGACGCATATTATAATACGGGTAATCTTCTACTAACACATTGGCATATTTTCTGATCTGCGACAATATAATTAGTACGGGGTTGCATATATTCATTCAATTCCTATTTTTTCTTCTGTAAATTTGCTTACAAAAGGGGCAGGATGTTTTATTCTTCAGATCTGATCGTGAAGATAATTTTGCATAGTGAGAACATATATTCTTAAACTTCTCTTTAGGAGCAATAAATTTAATATTTTAACAGAATTTGCACATGATTGCGAACTTTAAGTTTCTTTAAATTATACACTCCGTAAGAATAACGGGTGTGCTGTTAGTGGTTAATAAATTTTAACATTTTAGGAGTATATATCATGTTGCTCGGCATCGCAATTAAATTAAATGTGTTTGTTAATGTTTTTATTATTTTTTTTCGATTTAAATAATAAATAAATGGATAAATGGATATAAAAGTATATCTTATGAATGGACGGTTTGATTTTTCTTTTAATTATATTAATTGCTGACTGCGTACATCAATTTCATTTATTTTGGCAAAGAGTTTTCAAGCTTATATCGCATTTAGCTACTAAACTCATATATTGTGTTTAGCCAATAAATTCATATAGCCGATTGTTGAAACAGAAAAAGAGTAGAGCGGGTATATCTTCTAATACAATTGTAGTGTTTTCATTTAGTATATTGAAACGGGATAAGAATGTTTCATTCAGATCTGCAAATTCAAAGCTACGAAGTTTTAGGGATATCGCTAACTTGACAACTTTTCTTAAACTTTGCCAAATTGACGGAAATGTCGCCAAATTGATATAAACGACACACAAACAGCTGCGGGGCGCGGTAGCCCATTGGTTAGCGCGCTGGAGTTGCACTCGGTAGGCCCGGGTTCGATTCCAGCCACTGCCAGAACTGGCGCCGTGTTCATGCGGAGTACGATCACGTTAAACATGTGGGTCCGAAAGTCCTTCCGAGAGGTTGGTGGTAGGGGAAGGAGGGTACGGTCCCTGTGGATGCCTCCCCCACTGGGTTCCGGTCTAAATTGGGTGGCACTTCCCGACCATCCAAACAGTTACCTTACACCTTTCTGGTAGGTCGGACGGTCTGGGTTTCAACAACAACACAAACAGCTGCCATAAACCTTCGGGTTGGTCGTGTGGCTTGAGTGTTCTACATATCAATGAAATTTTTTTTTGTTTTGTTAGAAGAGAGTACTGAAATGATGTTTGGTTAGCATTTATGTGTCAGACCAACCATCCTACTTATTAATACATTTAGCGAATTTTTAAAATGTCACCAAATTGATAAAAATGTTTTCAAATCTATAAAAATATCTTGAAATTGATAAAATTGCGCTAAATAACTGATATTAATTGTTTTTTGTTAGGGGATAGTATTGTGATGATATTTCGTCAATTTGTCGCAAAGTGGAACTGTCAGTTCTACAGTCCCACTTGGCGATAAATTTGGCGATTTTTTAAAATGTCGCTAATTTGACGAAACTGTCGCCAAATGTTCCATAGAAATATAACTATTTAGACGATATTTTTTCTACCAATTTATTTGAAGCAAATGATATCATGTCGCTTAGCAACGGATTTAAATCCAATGTGTTTATGCGGCAGACGATTTTTATTAAATCCTTTCCGATTTGAATAATGAAGATATGTATATAAAATAAATTTTATTGCCATTTCATTTTGGACTGGATAATATCAATTATACTCTTCAGGTTTAAACATTATTATTATTGATATTTTCCGGAATTATTGATTCAGGGATTATTGATATTTTTAAGTTATTACGCCATTGTTTTATTGCGGCAAAAATTGCTGACACACGCATATTGTACGTTGTACGAGTAATCTTCTAGGAATGCACGGGTATATCTTCTAACCTACGAGAATATAAGTAGTACAGGTATATTGGCATATATTTTGACATATATTGGCATATATATTGGAATCAAGTACAGTCTTCTGGTATGAAGATTAAGGGGATTAATTATATATTCAATTTATTACGTCGTCTGTTGTATTTTACCAAAAAACATGTGTGACTCATATTGCAAAACGGGTAATCTTCTACTAATAATCGGACATTATAAGTAGTACGTGTATATCTTTCTATATAATTTTAGCACTTTAATTTTGACATATATTGGAATAAATGACTGTCTTCAGATTTAAAGATTACGGGTTTATTGGTATTTTCAATTTATACATGTAATCTACTAATACAGGTTATATTTTCTAATATTCGCGTATATAATTAGTACGGGTCCCATACAATTTTAACGCTTTTATTTTGCATATATTGATTCAATTCCATATTTTTTTTTATATTTGCTTACATAAGGGGTCCAAGATGTTTTATTCTTCAAATATGTCCATGAAGATAATTTTATATAGCGAGAACAGAGATTCTTAAACTTCTTTTTAGGAGCATTATATTAAATATTTTAACAGAATATTTTGATTAAACATGTCATTTAGTATACTATAAGAATTTGGGCATGATTATGAATTTCAAGTTTCTTTATATTATATACTCCGTACGAAGAACGGGTATGCTGCTAGTTTTACTATATATTTCTTTGAATATCATGCACTGTTCCAATCGAAAAATTACTTTTCTTCCGTATTCCGTTTTTTAATTAGAGGCTTTTATGCAAAAATTAAATTTGAAAAAAATTACGAGAAATCAGTGGCTACCTTTTAGCTTGAATTATCGCAAGAATATCCCAACATAGCTAAAAAAGCCATAGAGCTACTTTTACCGTTCTCCACGTCATGTCTGTGTGAACAAGGTTTTTTCTCCATGGCTATAATCAAGTTAAAATCAAGAAATAGACTTCTAAATCTTTAGGTGGACATCCGTGTTGCGCTGTCAACCCTGAGACCAGACTTAAAATTATTATGTTTAAAACACCAGCCTCAACTTTCACACTAACATTTTAGGGCTACTGATACCTTTATTTGAAATCATTTCTATATCTCTGATTTAATTATTTTACTAGCAGCATACCCGTCCTTCGTACGGAGTCTTCTTCTTAAATAATAAAAGGCAATGTCTGTGTGTGTGTCTGTCTTATACACTATACGTTTCGCGACCGCGCGTCGGAGAGCTACGAAATTTGGCAATCGGAGACCCGGGGGGGAGGGAAGGGGACACGTGAAAACCGATTTTCAAAATTCTAATTATTTTTTTATTTATTTAATGTTTTATGCGATTTCGACCTTTTTTTGCCCTTTTTGCCCTTTTTTCTCCACGATCCAGACGTCGTAGAAAAAAACAACTCACACCATCGGAAAGAGCAGACAATTACGAGTAAAAATATATCAATTTCAAATCTGAATTTCGATTTCTAATATTTTTTAAAGATTTTAAAACAAAAGTCACTTTTTGCTCAAGAAAACGATTTTTGGTTTTTAAATTCTCGCATCGTGAAAAGTACTCATAATTTCGACTAATAATTTACATTTTTAGAAAGGTCAAGCATCTGGCATTCTTACAAGTCCAATCTGGTCAGGAAATATTCCGTATTGCCCACAGGATCGGGATTTTAAAAGTTTCCGAATTTCAATTTCTCGCCGTTCCGTTCGGCGTGCCGCTTCGTTTCTCCTCCGCTGAAGGCGGGAAGGTGGTGGGTGGGGACATCAAGGTGGAGGTGACGTCACGGTTCTGTATATGCATAGCGATGGGTTGGACAATAAGAAACCGAATTAGTTTTTACTTTCCGTTTCCCGCGCTTCCGATTTTAAATGAAATAAGAGCTTAACATATGCACTGTAGAAATTATTATATTTATATTTTAAATGATGGAACGATATGGATTTTTTAAATGGATATTTTAAATGATGGAACGATGGATATTTTAAATGATGGAACGATGGATATTTTAATTTTATGGATATTTTAAATGATGGAACAATGGAATGAGGATGATGGAATTAAGAGCTTAGAGAGCATATGGTCATTTTAAATTGTAAATTAGCGCGCGGGAAGTTAGCGGTAGGCCCGGGTACGATTCCCGCCACTGCCAAAACTGCCGAAGTGTTCACGCGGAATACGATCACGTTAAACATGTGGGCCCGTAAGTCCTTCCGAGAGGTTGGTGGTAGGGGAAGGAGGGTACGGCCTAAATTGGGTGAATAAAAAGAAAGTTATGGAGATTGTCGCGGAGGGCGAAGTAGCCCAGTGGTTAGCGCGCGGGAATTGCACGCGGTAGGCCCGGGTTCGATTTCCAAAATTGCCGCCGTGTTCACGCGGAGTACGATCACGCGGAATAAACATGTGTGTCTGTAAGTCCTTTCGAGAGGTTGGTGGTTGGGGAAGGAGGGTACGGTCCCCGTGGGTGCCTCTCCCACTGGGTTCCGGTCTAAATTCGGTGAATAAACAGAAAGTTATGGAAAATGTCGCGGAGGGCGAAGTACACCAGTGGTTAGCGCGCGGGAATTTCACTGGGTAGGCCCGGGTTCGATTCCCGCCACTGCCAAAACTGCAGCCGCGTTCACGCGGAGTACGATCACGTTAAGCATGCGGGATCGTAAGTCCTTCCGAAAGGTTGGTGGTAGGGGAAGGAGGGTACGGTCCCTGTGGATGTCTCCCCCACTGAGTTCCGGTCTAAATTGGGTGGCACTTCCTGGCCGTCCAAACAGTTACCTTACACCTTCTGGTAAGGTCGCGCCAGCGAGTGTGCCACGGTTACAATTTGCCACGGTCAGAATTTTCAAGGGTAGCGAACAGGCTGGTCGCCAAAGGCGGCTAGTAAATAATAAAAGGCAATGTCTGTGTGTGTGTGTGTCTGTCTGTCTGTCTTATACACTATACGTTTCGCGACCGCGCGTCGGAGAGCTACGAAATTTGGCAATCGGAGACCCGGGGGGGAGGGAAGGGGACACGTGAAAACCGATTTTTAAAATTTTAATTATTTTTTTATTTATTTAATGTTTTATGCGATTTCGACCGTTTTTTGCCCTTTTTGCCCTTTTTTCTCCACGATCCAGACATCGTAGAGAAAAACAAATTACACCATCGGAAAGAGCAGAGAATTTCGAGTAAAAATATATCAATTTCAAATCTGAATTTCGATTTCTAATATTTTTTAAAGATTTTAAAACAAAAGTCACTTTTTGCTCAAGAAAACGATTTTTGGTTTTTAAATTCTCACATCGTGAAAAGTACTCATAATTTCGACTAATAATTTACATTTTCAGAAAGGTCAAACATCTGGCATTCTTACAAGTCCAATCTGGTCCAGAATAATGAAAATTGCCTTCAGGATGGCAATTTTAAAGACGCCATGATTTTAAATTTGTCGGCTACCGGCTCAGTTCCCCAACGGCATTTTCCACCCATCCGCATTAGTTTCTTCCCCGTCTCCATGGAGACCGCGCTTTCGGTTTTAACTGAATTACGAGCATAAGTGTTGTATACATCGGGCGAAATTATTATATTTATATGATATTTTAAATGGATATTTTTAAATGGATATTTTAAATAATTTAAATGATTGAATTATGGTGGTTTGAATTGTGGTGATGTATTTGAAATTATTATATTTATGGATTGGTGGAACGATATGGTTGATTTTTTTATTTTAAATGGATATTTTAATTTATGGATATTTTAATTTATAGATATTTTAAATGGATATTTTAATTTTATGGCTATTTTAAATGATGGAACGATGGAACGAGGATGGTGGAATTAAGAGCCTAGCATATGGTCGTTATAAATTTAAATTAGCGCGCGGGAAGTTAGCGCGCGAGAATTGCACTCGGTAGGCCTGGGTTCGATTCCCGCCACTGATGCGGAGTACGATCACCTTAAACATATGGGTCGATAATTCCTTCCGAGAGGTTGGTGGCAGGGAAAGGAGGGTACGGTCTCTGTGGATGCCTCCCCCACTGGGTCCTGGTCCAAATTGGGTGAATAAAAAGAAAGTTATGGAGATTGTCGCGGAGGGCGCGGTAGTCCAGTGGTTAGCGTGCGGGAATTTCACTCGGTAGGCCCGGGTTCGATTCCCTCCACTGACAAAACTGCTGCCGTGTTCACGCGGAGTACGATCACGTTAAACATGTGGGTCCGTAAGTCCTTCCGAGAGGTTGGTGGTAGAGGAAGGAGGGTACGCACCCTGTGGATGACTTTCCCACTGGGTTCCGGTCTAAATTGGGTGAATAAAAAGAAGGTTATGGAGATTGTCGCGGAGGGCGCGGTAGCCCAGTGGTAGGCGCGCGGGAATTGCACTCGGTAGGCTAGGGTTCGATTGCCGCCACTGCCAAAACTGCTGCCATTTTCACGCGGAGTACGATCACGTTAAACATGTGGATCCGTAAGTCCTTCCGAGAGGTTGTTGGTAGAGGAAGGAGGGTACGGACCCTGTGGATGCCTCCCCTACTGGGTTCCGGTCTAAATTGGGTGAATAAAAAGAAGGTTATGGAGATTGTCGCGGAGGGCGCGGTAGCCCAGTGGTTAGCGCGCGGGATTTGCACTAGGTAGGTCCGGGTTCGATTCCCGCCACTGCCAAAACTGCCGCCGTGTTCAGGCGGAGTACGATCACGTTAAACATGCGGGACCGTAAGTCCTTCCGAGAGGTTGGTGGTAGGGTAAATTCTCGCATCGTGAAAAGTACTCATAATTTCGACTAATAATTTACATTTTTAGAAAGCTGAAATATCTGGCATTCTTACAAGTCTAATGTGGTCCAGAAATAATGAAAATTGCCTTCAGGATGGCAATTTTAAAGACGCCATGATTTTAAATTTCTCGGCGTTCCGTTCGTTTCTCCCCCGCTGAAGCAGGGAAGGTGGTGGGTGGGGACGTCAAGGTGGAGGTGACGTCACGGTTCTGAATAGAGCCCCTTTGCTCTATATAAATTATTATATTTATATTTTAAATGATGGGACGATCTGGATTTTTTAAATGTATATTTTAACTTTTGGATATTTTAAATGGATATTTTAATTTTATGGATATTTTAAATGATAGAACAATGAAACAATGGAATGAGGATGATGGAATTAAGCATATGGTCATTTTAAATTGCAAATTAGCGCGCGGGAAGTTAGCGGTAGGCCCGGGTTCGATTCCCGCCACTGCCAAAACTGCCGCCGTGTTTACGTGGAATACGATCACGTTAAATATGTGGGTCCGTAAGTCCTTCCGAGAGGTTGGTGGTAGGGGAAGGAGGATACGGCCCCTGTGGATGCCTCCCCCACTGCGTTCCCGTCTAAATTGGGTGAATATGTAGAAAGTTATGGAGATTGTCGCGGAGGGCGCGGCAGCCCAGTGGTTAGCGCGCGGGAATTGCACTCAGTAGGCCCGGGTTCGATTCCCGCCACTGCCAAAACTTACGCCACGTTCACGCAGAGTACGATCACGTTAAACATGTGGGTTCGTGAGTCCTTCCGAGAGGTTGTTGGTAGGGGAAGGAGGGTACGGTCTAAATTGGGTGAATAAAAAGAAAGTTATGGAGATTGTCGCGGAGGGCGAAGTAGCCCAGTGGTTAGCGCGCGGGAATTGCACGCGGTAGGCCCGGGTTCGATTTCCGCCACTGACATGGAGTACGATCACGTTAAACATATGGGTCCGTATGTTTTTCCGAGAGGTTGGTGGTAGGGGAAGGAGGGTACGTTCCCTGTGGATGCCTCCCCCACTGGGTTCCGGTCTAAATTGGGTGGCACATCCTGGCCGTCCAACCAGTTACCAGGCCCGGGTTCGATTCCCAAAATTGCCGCCGTGTTTACGCGGAGTACGAGCACGTTAAACATGTGGGTCCGTGAGTCCTTCCGAGAAGTTGGTGGTAGGGGAAGGAGGGTACGGTCTAAATTGGATGAATAAAAAGAAAGTTATGGAGATTGTCGCGTAGGGCAAAGTAGCCCAATGGTTAGCGCGCGGAAATTGCACTCGGTAGGCCCGGGTTCGATTCCCAAAATTGCCGCCGTGTTTACGCGGAGTACGATCACGTTAAACATGTGGGTCTGTAAGTCCTTCCGAGAGGTTGGTGGTAGGGGAAGAAGGGTACGGTCCCTGTGGATGCTTCTCCCACTTGGTTCCGGTCTAAATTGGGTGAATAAAAAATAAGTTATGAAGAATATCGCGGAGGGTGAAGTACCCCAGTGGTTAGTGCGCGGGATTTGCACTTGGTAGGCCCGGGTTCGATTCCCAAAATTGCCGAATAAAAATAAAGTTATGGAGATTGTCGCGGATGGCACGGTAGCCCAGTGGTTAGCGCGCGGGAATTTCACTCGGTAGGCCCGGGTTCGATTCCCGCCATTGCCAAAACTGCAGCCGTGTTCACGCGGAGTACGATCACGTTAAACGTGTGGGACTGCAAGTCCTTCCGAGAGGTTTGTGGTAGGGGAAGGAGGGTACGGTCTCTTTGGATGCCTCCCCCATTGGGTTCCGGTCTAAATTGTGTGGCACTTCCTGGCCTTCCAAGCAGTTACCTTACACCTTTCTGGTAGGTCGCGCCAACGAGTTTGCCACGGTCAGAATTTTCAAGGGTAGCGAACAGGCTGGTCGCCAAAGGCGGCTAGTAAATAATAAAAGGCAATGTCTGTGTGTGTGTGTGTCTGTCTGTCTGTCTTATACACTATACGTTTCGCGACCGCGCGTCGGAGAGCTACGAAATTTGGCAATCGGAGACCCGGGGGGGGGAGGGAAGGGGACACGTGAAAACCGATTTTTAAAATTTTAATTATTTTTTTATTTATTTAATGTTTTATGCGATTTCGACCGTTTTTTGCCTTTTTTGCCCTTTTTTCTCCACGATCCAGACATCGTAGAAAAAAATAAATGACACCATCGGAAAGAGCAGAGAATTTCGAGTAAAATTATATCAATTTCAAATCTGAATTTCGATTTCTAATATTTTTTAAAGATTTTAAAACAAAAGTCACTTTTTGCTCAAGAAAACGATTTTTGGTTTTTAAATTCTCGCATCGTGAAAAGTACTCATAATTTCGACTAATAATTTACATTTTCAGAAAGGTCAAACATCTGGCATTCTTACAAGTCCAATCTGGTCCAGAATAATGAAAATTGCCTTCAGGATGGCAATTTTAAAGACGCCATGATTTTAAATTTCTCGGCGTTCCGTTCGTTTCTCCCCCGCTGAAGCAGGGAAGGTGGTGGGTGGGGACGTCAAGGTGGAGGTGACGTCACGGTTCTGAATAGAGCGCCTTTGCTCTATATAAATTATTATATTTATATTTTAAATGATGGGACGATCTGGATTTTTTAAATGTATATTTTAACTTTTGGATATTTTAAATGGATATTTTAATTTTATGGATATTTTAAATGATAGAACAATGAAACAATGGAATGAGGATGATGGAATTAAGCATATGGTCATTTTAAATTGCAAATTAGCGCGCGGGAAGTTAGCGGTAGGCCCGGGTTCGATTCCCGCCACTGCCAAAACTGCCGCCGTGTTTACGTGGAATACGATCACGTTAAATATGTGGGTCCGTAAGTCCTTCCGAGAGGTTGGTGGTAGGGGAAGGAGGATACGGCCCCTGTGGATGCCTCCCCCACTGGGTTCCCGTCTAAATTGGGTGAATATGTAGAAAGTTATGGAGATTGTCGCGGAGGGCGCGGCAGCCCAGTGGTTAGCGCGCGGGAATTGCACTCAGTAGGCCCGGGTTCGATTCCCGCCACTGCCAAAACTTACGCCACGTTCACGCAGAGTACGATCACGTTAAACATGTGGGTTCGTGAGTCCTTCCGAGAGGTTGGTGGTAGGGGAAGGAGGGTACGGTCTAAATTGGGTGAATAAAAAGAAAGTTATGGAGATTGTCGCGGAGGGCGAAGTAGCCCAGTGGTTAGCGCGCGGGAATTGCACGCGGTAGGCCCGGGTTCGATTTCCGCCACTGACATGGAGTACGATCACGTTAAACATATGGGTCCGTATGTTTTTCCGAGAGGTTGGTGGTAGGGGAAGGAGGGTACGTTCCCTGTCTTATACACTATACGTTTCGCGACCGCGCGTCGGAGAGCTACGAAATTTGGCAATCGGAGACCTGGGGGGGAGGGAAGGGGACACGTGAAAACCGATTTTCAAAATTCTAATTATTTTTTTATTTATTTAATGTTTTATGCGATTTCGACCTTTTTTTGCCCTTTTTGCCCTTTTTTCTCCACGATCCAGACGTCGTAGAAAAAAACAACTCACACCATCGGAAAGAGCAGACAATTACGAGTAAAAATATATCAACTTCAAATCTCCATTTCGATTTCTAATATTTTTTAAAGATTTTAAAACAAAAGTCACTTTTGGCTCAAAAAAACGATTTTTGGTTTTTAAATTCTCGCATAGTAAAAAGTACTCATAATTTCGACTAATAATTTACATTTTTAGAAAGCTGAAATATCTGGCATTCTTACAAGTCTAATCTGGTCCAGAAATAATGAAAATTGCCTTCAGGATCGCAATTTTAAAGACGTCATGATTTTAAATTTCTCGGCGTTCCGTTCGTTTCTCCCCCGCTGAAGCAGGGAAGGTGGTGGGTGGGGACGCCAAGGTGGAGGTGACGTCACGGTTCTGAATAGAGCACCTTTGCTCTATATAAATTATTATATTTATATTTTAAATGATGGGACGATCTGGATTTTTTAAATGTATATTTTAACTTTTGGATATTTTAAATGGATATTTTAATTTTATGGATATTTTAAATGATGGAACAATGAAACAATGGAATGAGGATGATGGAATTAAGCATATGGTCATTTTAAATTGCAAATTAGCGCGCGGGAAGTTAGCGGTAGGCCCGGGTTCGATTCCCGCCACTGCCAAAACTGCCGCCGTGTTTACGTGGAATACGATCACGTTAAATATGTGGGTCCGTAAGTCCTTCCGAGAGGTTGGTGGTAGGGGAAGGAGGTTACGGCCCCTGTGGATGCCTCCCCCACTGGGTTCCCGTCTAAATTGGGTGAATATGTAGAAAGTTATGGAGATTGTCGCGGAGGGCGCGGCAGCCCAGTGGTTAGCGCGCGGGAATTGCACTCAGTAGGCCTGGGTTCGATTCCCGCCACTGCCAAAACTTACGCCACGTTCACGCAGAGTACGATCACGTTAAACATGTGGGTTCGTGAGTCCTTCCGAGAGGTTGGTGGTAGGGGAAGGAGGGTACGGTCTAAATTGGGTGAATAAAAAGAAAGTTATGGAGATTGTCGCGGAGGGCGAAGTAGCCCAGTGGTTAGCGCGCGGGAATTGCACGCGGTAGGCCCGGGTTCGATTTCCGCCACTGACGTGGAGTACGATCACGTTAAACATATGGGTCCGTATGTTTTTCCGAGAGGTTGGTGGTAGGGGAAGGAGGGTACGTTCCCTGTCGATGCCTCCCCCACTGGGTTCCGGTCTAAATTGGGTGGCACATCCTGGCCGTCCAACCAGTTACCAGGCCCGGGTTCGATTCCCAAAATTGCCGCCGTGTTTACGCAGAGTACGAGCACGTTAAACATGTGGGTCCGTGAGTCCTTCCGAGAAGTTGGTGGTAGGGGAAGGAGGGTACGGTCTAAATTGGATGAATAAAAAGAAAGTTATGGAGATTGTCGCGTAGGGCAAAGTAGCCCAATGGTTAGCACGCGGAAATTGCACTCGGTAGGCCCGGGTTCGATTCCCAAAATTGCCGCCGTGTTTACGCGGAGTACGATCACGTTAAACATGTGGGTCTGTAAGTCCTTCCGAGAGGTTGGTGGTAGGGGAAGAAGGGTACGGTCCCTGTGGATGCTTCTCCCACTTGGTTCCGGTCTAAATTGGGTGAATAAAAAATAAGTTATGAAGAATATCGCGGAGGGTGAAGTACCCCAGTGGTTAGTGCGCGGAATTTGCACTTGGTAGGCCCGGGTTCGATTCCCAAAATTGCCGAATAAAAATAAAGTTATGGAGATTGTCGCGGATGGCACGGTAGCCCAGTGGTCAGCGCGCGGGAATTTCACTCGGTAGGCCCGGGTTCGATTCCCGCCATTGCCAAAACTGCAGCCGTGTTCACGCGGAGTACGATCACGTTAAACGTGTGGGACTGCAAGTCCTTCCGAGAGGTTTGTGGTAGAGGAAGGAGGGTACGGTCTCTTTGGATGCCTCCCCCATTGGGTTCCGGTCTAAATTGTGTGGCACTTCCTAGCCTTCCAAGCAGTTACCTTACACCTTTCTGGTAGGTCGCGCCAACGAGTTTGCCACGGTCAGAATTTTCAAGGGTAGCGAACAGGCTGGTCGCCAAAGGCGGCTAGTATATAATATAAAAAAACTTATAATTCGCAATCATGTGCAAATTCTGATAAAATATTAAATTTATTGCTCATAAAGAGAAGTTTAAGAATATCTGTCCTCACTATGCAAAATTATCTTCACGGGCAAATCTGGAGAATAAAATATCCTGGCCCCTTTTGTAAACAAATTCACACACAAAAAAAAGAATTGAATCAATATATGCAACCACGTACTACTTATATTGTCGCAAATTAGAAAATATACCAAAGTGTTAGTAGAAGCTTAAACATATTGTAATATGAGTCTTAAAAATATTTACCAAAATAAAAAAATGACGTAATAAATTGAAAGTATCAAAAATCCCCGTAATCTTAATACCAGAAGCTCGTAATTGATTCCAATATATGCCAATATATATAAAAATTTTGCCAATATACCTGTACTACTTATATTCTCGTAGATTAGAAGATATTCCCGTGCATTTGTAGAAGATTACTTGTACAACGTACTATATATGAGTTTCAACAATTTTCGTCATAATGAAACAATGGCATAATAATTTGAAAATATCAATAATTCCTGAATCAACTGTCCCCGAAATATCAATAATAATGATGTTTAAACCTGAAGACCGTAATTGATATTATCCAGTCAAAAATGCAATGTCAATGAAATTTATTTTATATACATATTTTTATTAGATTTAATAAAAATCGTATGACACATAACACATTGGATCCGTTGCTAAGCGACATGATATCATCTGCTTCAAATAAATTGATGGAAATCATGTCGTCTGAATAATGTGATCTCCATGGAAGGTTTGGCGAAATTTCGTCGCCATGATATTTTTATGGATTTACAAATATTTTTATCAATTTAGTGATATTAAAAAAATTAGTTAAATGCGTTACTAAGTAGGATGGATGGACTGACCGACAAATGCTACAGAAACATCATTTACAGTACTCTATTCTAAAAAAACAAATTTAATTTCATTGATTTGGGTCATTTTTATCAATTTGGAGATATTTCCTCTAATTTGGTAAAGTTTAAGAAGAGTTACCAAGTTATTTAGAGATATTCCGCTAAATTCGTAGCTCTAAATTTGCAGATCTGAAGAATAAAATATCCATATCCAGTCTGTATATATACTAAATGAAAGCACTAAAATTGTTTTAGAAGATACATACATCCGTTCTACTCTTTTTCTGCTTCAACAATCGGCTAAATGAATTTATTGGGTAAACACAATATATGAGTTTATTAGCCAAACACAATATATGAGCTTGAAACCTCTTTGCTAAAATAAATAAAAGTAATGTAAACAGTCCGCAATATATATAATTAAAAGAACAATCAAACCGTTCATTTATAAAATATATTTTTACACCCATTTATTTATTATACAAATAGAAAAAAAAATAATAATCATTAACAAACACATTTAATTCCATTCCTTTGCCGAGCAACATGACATAAGATAGAATCTTCCTCATAAAATGCGAAATTAAATAACCATTTTAATTTCTTTATACTTCTAATCGTTGAGTAAAAGCTTGTGAAATACATGGAGGTTAATACATGTGAAAACATGGAGGTAGATTTTTCCATTTAAATTCATGTTTCAAACAATTCATGCTTTCAGATAGTGACTATTTAATGCAAAAATCCTGCATCAAACTCAAAAATAAAGTTTTAATTCCCTTTGACGCTTTAAACAAACGATTTTTATCCTTTCCGTTTGGATAATCCACGGAGTTGGAGAGTAGAACTCCTATAAAAAAAGTTCTTTTTTCATTAATATCTCGACAACCCCTGGACTTAGAAACTTGAAACTTAGGCAAAATTTATGGGGGGCTATTTCAAGGCCACCCACAAAATTTCATTAAATTCAGTTCAGCCGTTCTCTCGTGATGATGAGACAAACCAAAGTTTCGTTTTTTACTAATATCTCGAGAACCACTGGTCGTAGAAATTCCAACCATAGACTAAATTTTAAGTGGGGCTATTTCTAGGCTACCCACAAAATTTCATCAAATTCGGTTCAGCCGTTCTCCCGTGATGATGGGACAAACAGACAGACAGACAGACAGACAGACAGATTTTCAATTTTATTTATATAGATTAAGCTTAAAACAAGTAATTTAAACATGTGACAGAAAAATTATTCATATATAAATACACTACTGTAACTAAAATTTGCAAAACTTGATAAAAATTGTAACTTCAAATTTTTTTTAATCAACTATTTCCATTTTTCCCATTTAGTTTTGAGATTTTCTTTTTGTATTATAAAACACATCTTTAGTTATGAAATAAAATTACGTGATTTCTATGAGTTATTAGATTTTTAAAATTTCTGTGCATATTGTAATGTATACAAAACAATATGAGCGAAAACTACCAAAGTCCATTTTTTTTTAATTATGATAAAAGTAAGGGGGGGGGAGGTAGAGGGTGTTGGGGTGTCGCCGTATCCTGAATGGCGGACAGGGGTGCCGCGAGACCAAAAAAGGTTGAGAACCACTGATATAGAGCATGGGCACGTGACGTTACACGGACAAAGCAAAATGCACGTTTGCTTAGCAGTATGTAAATTTTCGTTATTACATTCCTTATATACATAGTATAATGTGTAAGGAAGTATTGTAACGGGATTAATATATTGTGAAAATTCACAAAGATATCGACGATATAGTGATCAGTTTTTCTCTGACTCTCTGAAAGTACCTGGATGATAAGGTAGTTTCCACAAATTGACATTTTACAAATTCATCGGACACCCCTGTACTGAAAATGAACAGTCCAATTTTATGCAAATAATGATCAAAAGTCTCCGGACATCCCTGTACGTTGTGATCATTATTTGTATAAAATTGGACTAGTTCATTTTCACGACAGGGGTGGCCGATGAATTTGTAAAATGTCAATTTGTGGAAACCCCCTTATCATCCAGTTACTTTCAGGAAATTGCTTTTGACAATGTTTTGAGAATAACATTTGTTATTTTGTGAATTGAGTGAAGCATTTATGTCTTGTTTTCTGTGTATTGTTCCTATTTACGCTGTGTTTGTGAATAAACGTGTTAGTTATCCAGGAATACCCACTCTTGTATCTTGGGTGCACACCCGCGATTCCTGAGAATACGTCTTAACAATATATTATATAGTCTTAACAATATATTATATAGCCTTAACAATATATTATATAGCCTTAACAATATATATTATCGTTAATAAAAGTAATGATGCGCACTTTTTACTTACCAGATTGACCGGAATTGAATGAAAGTCCAGTTTAGTCAATTTTATATTCACTATTTTAAATCTTTTGAACTTTAGCCATATCATGTTTGCGCACATTATAAAGAAATGCCAAAACTTGATTTGGCTATTATTTATTTCAATATTCTGCAGTGTATCTACACATTTCGTCAGTGATCCCTCCACACTGGGCAAGTTTTCATTAAACCCTTCAAGTGTGAGAAACTCGAGCTTCGTTTTAGAAAAGAGCAAGTTCAAATACTCGCAATCTGAAAGTAGAGAAAAATAAAAATCATGAAACTCTTTCTTAAAATATTTATAGCTAATACATTGTCAGAATTTTAGATTCAAATACTTCTCAAAATGCTATAAATTATGCGACATTTTCTTTACGCTGACCAAGCTCAATGTTTTTACTTTCCCTATGGGCATAGTATAATGTATAGGGAAAGTTTTGTGACAGGGTCGAAAACTCGAATTCAAGTCTTGACGGAAGAGCACGTTTCAAGCATTCCTGAACTCGAATCGAGCGTTTTTGAGGTGATGTCTGTGTGTGTTTTCGCAGGGTTGGACTGGGCGTGTTTTTCAGCCCTGGCGATTTTAAGGTAGCGTCTCTAGTTAAGTGATGCTGGTGGTGGGGGGTTAACAAAATAGAAAAAAAAATCTGATGTGAGCAGCACATGACTTTCCCCGAAGATTCAAATTCATTTTGTAATTTTTTATTTCATTATGCATTACATTGAATTTAATTGCAGAAAATAACATGGATACCTTTCTGATATTATATCCAATTTGTATTTTTATTGCATCTTCCTTTCATTGGCAAATTAATTCACTTTAAATTCTTCAGGTCCTCAAAATTCCAAAAAACTACAATAGCTCGAGAACGGTTCATCCTACAGCCATGAGGTCAGTCTTACTCGCTTAGTTGCCAAAATTTACCTGAAGAACATTATACTTAATTAATATATTTCAACAATCTTATTCATTTATTTCAGAATTTCACTATCTTTGCGGGACATTTCACTAAAAAGAGTCGGTTATACTTTTCCTAACCATATTCAAATCCAATCAGCACCAGGACAACTATCGGGGGACTTAACTACTAAGTTTGGGGAAATTTTATTACATAGTTTTTTAACTGCTGTGAAAATCGTCTTCATTTCCTCGGAAATAAAAATTTAAATATCCGAAGAATGGTCCATCTTAGAGTAATATGGTGGATCTTATACATTTTGTCTTCAAAAATTACGTATAATGCAAGCATTTAATGAACACATTTGAGCATATTCCAGTATTTTATTTTAGATCGGATGTTTTACATTTGCGGGGCTATTTCGTAGAAAAAAAGGCAGATTATTTTTGTTCCGAACTGTACCAAATTCTAACTAGCACCACAGTATACCACAAGCGAATTTTCAACAAAATTTTGAGTAATTTGGTCAATTAATTTTTCAGTTAGAGTGTATACGTACGTTTTTTGCTGACGATTTCGCATATGGAAAAGATTCGATGTAGAATTGTTTTTATCAAAAGGATATATATGAAAGATAACTTTATTTACAAACCCATAACTTAAACAGAGCTACGTTCAACCGCGGGTACAACATAGCTATCAGAAATAAGAATGATCTGGGCTTGCTTTTATGTGTCTGTGTAGAGGCGTTCCGCATGCGTCGTATATAAATTTTACAGTCTTTGTCAAGTTCAAGATAGTTTTAGGTTCATCAATTTATCTGAAGGAGTGCCGCCAGAGTACACTCTCCTCATCGTGGGTACAGGGATTCGAAAACGTATTCCATATCTGGCTACAGTAGTAGTAGTGGAAGATGATGGCTGGTCAGAACCTGGCAAAGATGTTTCTTTGTATTCCTCTATGGGTTTCCAACGATCAATACTGGCGCTGCTCTTTCTTTCGCGGATATCCATGACGCAATATTTTTCTGTGCGTGCCACATACTTGAAAATGTCCATCATATGGTCGTCGAACAAACGGTCGTCATATACGGCCGCCGTCTTACTACCGTCGTTGAACAAAGTTGTTCCGCACAAACACATGGGTACACTAGGGAAGTTTCTCATGAATGGAAACGTCATTTTTTGAATAACGCGAAGCAAGAAGCGGTCTTTGCCGCTGCATTTGTTGTCTCAAATTCAAAACAAATTCATGAGCATGTTTAGGGATACTCTTTAATGATGAGTCAGGAAGGAACTCACATGGTAATTGTAATGAAGTGTCATAGATCAATTCTGCGCTGGAAGCTTTTCGATATTCTTTGATCGCAGATCGAATTCCTAAAAGTACGCTTGGTACACTCCGTATCCCGACAGCATATTGTCGATTTTAGCTGCCGGAGGAAACGTTCCGCAAAGGAATTGGCGGCAGGATGATATAATGTCGTTCTGGTCGTCCTACTTCCTAAAAATCTCGTCAAATGATGAAATAGGTCGCTTTCAAATTGTCGACCTTGGAAGGTACTGATGATTTCGGGTCCTCCTAATCGAGATATCCAACCAGAAAAGAATGCTTCTGAGACCGTGACTGCCTCTTGATCGAATTCCTAAAAGTACACTTGGTACCAGGGGCGGCATTTCAGTATTCCATTTGGGGGTGCGAGATTTGTATGTATGAAAATCCACAATATGGAATAAATAAAAGTTTGTTATCAGGGGGGGGGGGGGAATCACAAAATTGAATTGATGTTGAGAAAAATAATGTTGTTAACACCATATTTGTACATAATTATGTTAACATAATTGTTGTTAACATAATTTTTCGAAATACAAATATCTATATTTATTTACTTTTTATCGAAGTTTTAAACGCCGGTTCTTAGAATCTGGAAGAAGAGAAAATTTTGTTACAATATCATCATAATCCAGTCGTATATCTTGTTCTATAGCTGAAGCAGCTAAATATGAAAGTCTTTCTTGTCCCATTGTACTGCGAAAATAATTTTTGAGCCTCCTAAGACACTAAAAAGACTTTTCACAACTGGCTGAGCTGATTGGCACAGTCAAAAACAATTTAACTAATAATGTTATGACAGGAAACACATTTTTTTAAATTCCGCTCTTTAAAATAATCCAAGTGACTTTTAAAATTGGGATGGTCTATGTTTTCATTCTTCACCATTGAATAAAACAGTCGCAATTCACACAGCAATCCCTCTTTCTGGAAGTCATATATTTTGCATATGGTTGAAACATTTTCTTTTTCTTTTTCGACATCTGACCCGGATAATAGTAAAATTAAGGGCAAACAAAACAGATATATTGTTCTCATTAAAACTTGTTTCAATTTCATTAGATACTGAATACAATTTCATATTGAATATTGATTCTGTGATATGATTTAACATCATCATGGTGATTTTTTTCACCGCCTCCGAATTCTCTTGGAATTATTTTACGCCTTTTCAGTTTTGGTCCAGAATAAGAATTTTTGTCGTCGAATTTTTGTCCAGAAGTTATATCACAAAACTCCACACTAGATTGAAATATGTATCAGCATGAAAATAACTAACCGTTTCAATAGTAGCTTTAGCCAAAGCTTGCACAGCATGAAAATTAAGATCAGATGACTGAAAATGTTTTGAGAGTGTATTGTATTGATCAAAAGCACTGTTCAATACAAACGAAATGAACAAAAATTTGAACGACGTCATGCATGTTAAAAGGGCTTCAGCTCTTCCACCATTGAGAGAATCGTTTTCAGATAATTATTCCAGTGTTGAAATCACGACTTCAAAATTATCAAGTAGTGCTCTTATGGCTTTAACTCTGGAAGACCACCTCGTATCACTTAGTGATTGCAGAGTTGAAGAGCCTCCAGAAAAACTATTTGTTGATGAGCGAATCTTTTCGAAAATAGCGTGTTTTTTATAGGATGTTTCTATGAAAGAATATAATAGCTGCTGAAATGCATTTCTAGAGGAAGGAAGGGATGAGCATGCGCTAACTACGCATAAATTTAATCGGACACTTGAAACTTTTAAGAGAAAAGGATAACATCACCCCAATGTTTTCAAGTTGAAAAGGTTTGTTCCAGCCGGAAGTGGGAACTTCACTGTGAGGGTTGGCTCTTTTGAAGCTCCATAGCGTGAGAAAACTGACCAGTGGACAGTCGATAAAAAAAGGAGAAGCCGATAGACGATGAGGAAAAATTTGGGGGCGCGACCACGCCCCCTATTTGCCGCCCCTGCATGGTACACTTCGTATCCCGACAGCATATTGTCGATTTTATTTGGCGGAGTGAAACGTTCCGCAATAGAATTGGCGACAGGATGATCGTCCTACTTCCTCAAAATCTCGTCAAATGATGAAACAGATCGATTTCAAATTGTCGATCTCATTCGGTACTGATGACCTCAGGTACTCCGAATATAGATATCCAGCCAAAAAAGAATGCTTCTGAGACCGTGACTGTCGTTTGATCCACTAAAGGAATGGCTTCATGTAATATATGCTCCAGTTTCCCAATTTGAATGTGTCTTACCTGAAACCGTAACTCGTCCTTTTTTGTTTTTGAGATGGAAAATCCGAGATTTTTTTTTATAGCTTTCTTACCGGCTTAAGGTTGGCGAGCGAAATTTGTAAACAAGTTTTTTTGAGTTTTTTCTGGGAAATATTTAATAAAAGAGTTTTTGACGTTAGTGGGAATAAT
Organism: Amaurobius ferox; assembly: GCA_951213105.1. NCBI lineage: Eukaryota > Metazoa > Arthropoda > Arachnida > Araneae > Amaurobiidae > Amaurobius > Amaurobius ferox. The sequence continues at coordinate 27,625,090 of OX578150.1, read as the reverse complement.
GCAATGTTATTATTCTTCGTTGTGCTTTTTATTTTTGGGAGGTATGGAGAAGCCTCCTAGTTGTGCGGGAAAACGGAAGGGAAGTAACAACGAAGTGTCGGAGGTAAATCGGCGAAAATTATCAGTGACGCTGGCCTTTGAAGAGGTAACAACCTATCTGACTGAGAAAAAATCGAAATTGCTTTCCAAAATGGAGCTACTGAAGCAAAAATAGTCTTAACGGGGACGGTGAAGAAGATTCCATTTCACACAATTCTTTGCGAAAAAGAATTGCAACAGGAAGATATTCATAAAGATATAAAAAATATATTCGTAACAAGAAACGGCAACGTAGCGGTAGTAGTCAAAACAAGCGAAAGCGCTGCCCGAATATTGGAGAAGAAAAGTTTTTGTGGAGAATCTATAAGTGCGAGAATAATTGAAGAGTTTATCTCTATCAAATGGATAATACGAGACATACATCCAGAAGTGAACCTGGAAGAAAAATCTGAAGAACTCAAGGAACAAGAGATAAATTGGAGCGAATTAACCCGATTCGCTAAGCCTAAAAATACAGAGAAAATACCAATAGTTCTATTACATGAACTAGGCAAAACAAGCAGAAACCATGTGAATATTGGGTATAAAGATATAAAACTCTCCGATATACAGAAAGCCCAAAAATATGTCTAAAATGCTTAAAATTTAACCATTACAAACACGAATGCAGAAGTGAAAGTGCAACGTGCTATAAATGTGGAGATCAGCATGAAGTTGCAGAGTGCTTAGCGGAACACCCAAAATGCTTTCGATGTGGGGGAAAGCACATGGCGACAAATAAACAATGCCAGAAAATAAAAGAACAAACGGAGATACAGACAACTATAAAAGCCAAGAACATCTCTTATGGTGAAGAAAAACAAATAATAAATAAAAAAATCAGAATACGCTACAGTATGCAAAAGACAACAAAAATCGGAAGACGCAGTGAAGGAAGAAAGCGAAAATAAACAAAAGCAACCGGAACTCACGGAAATCCTCAAGAAAATAAATGCAGTGGTAACAGACCTGGAAAAGCTAAAGACGGAAGAGGTCCGAGATGAGTGGATTCGGCAATACCTCACAAGGCTAGACAAAAACATATGCTTAATAGCAAAGAAACTTGAAGAATTGGTAAAAGCTCTGAAAAACAAAAATGAAATTGAAAGGGATATGGAAGAAAGCAGATCAAGTGATGATGAATCAGCTAACAAAAGCGATGGAAGTGAAAAAAACGGAAAACCAAATAACCAAAACACAAACGAAAGTGACATTGAGGAAAAGCAGCTCAGAGGAAGATGAACCAATAAAAAGTGAGAATGAAAATGATAAGAAAGAGAAAATAACTGACCAAAAAAGAAGTACCACACTGGACCTCTTAACAAACCCCCTGGTTAACGTCCCTCAGACCAGTGGAATCAAATTCCCCCCACGGGGGAAAGGAAAAGAAACAGTAAAAACTGAAACTCTAAGTGAGAGAAATATAAATGAGATAATGAAAAGTAATGAGCAATAAGGAAGAGCCACTCAGGAATACTTAAAAAAACCCTGGTTAATGTCCCTAAGACCATTGGAGTCGACATCCCCTCACGGGGGAATGGTGGTTTAGTGAGTATCAAGATCCCCCTTTGCGAAAGTGCGGCTGAGAGGGTTAAAACCCAACATCGCTCCTGGTGCAGCAAGTAGGCTGTATCTTGTTTTTATTCCTTGTTTCTGGTACTTTTGTTTTCGAACTGTGAGTTTGTTATTTTGTAGTTTGTTTTGGAGGTTCTGTTGGATTGATTTTTCTCTCTCCCATAGTTTGGGGAGAGGAGTGTGTTGATTTCGATCTTCTTATGCTTTTGTTCCCTCGAGGCAAAAGGCTTAGTACAAAGCCGAGGGAGGAAAGCCTCATGCTTTCCTCTCTCCCTGTGAGAGAGTGATTTGGATTGGATTTGGATTATGGCTTCAGGCCAGCGAGTAAAACGTCAGATCGAATAAGATGGAACATAAGTGAATCGTAATTTTTTTACTGTGAAATCGGATTTTTTTTTATTATTATTATTATTATTCAAAGCAATTTTTTTAATTTGGGAAATGGTGTTTTTTCATTATTAAACCATAGGAATTTTTCATTATTAAACTATACAGATGTTCTTGCGTGGGTATAGCCACAGTCGGTCTACACTCTGAAAACTGCCGGTCTGAAAACTGATGTGGTCAGCACATGACTTTCACTACAGACATAAATTCATTTTCTCGTTCTTCTTTTTCAATTCTTTAAACTGAGTTTAATTGCACAAAATAATATGGATAATTATACTAAATTGCACTGAATTCGCTGTGTGAATTCAATTTTTGTGTTTTATTTGGAAACTGGACGTATTTTCAAAGGTGACGTGAAAAATATGCAAAAAAATAATTTATTTCCAGAGCGGTTAACCCTAGAGCTATGAGGTTGAAACGCGGTCCAAACTTTTGTATAAAACAGGCGTTTAATTAATACATTTGAGCATACGTAGTCCTTTATTTTATATTTTGACGATTTTTGTGAATCCATTTTGCAAGTAAGGGTACGTTCCTTTTTCAGAATCGTACCAAAATCTAATCAGCATCAGGGTGACTTACAAATGGCTTATTTACTGAATATTGTAAAAATTGATGAATTCGTTTTTCCACTATAGTGGATATATACAAATTTTGCGAACCAGTTCGCAAAAAAGGCAGGTTCTTTGATTCCGAATTTTTCCTAAATCTAATTAGCACCAGGGTCAGGCACAAGTGACTTATCCATCAAATTTTGTGAAATTTGGTCAATTAGTCTTTCAGTTAGAGTGGACACATACATTGTACAGACAGACTGACACACACATAGAGACGTCACGCTAAGAAGTAATTTTTTTCGGATTCCGGAGTGCTCGAAATATATATAGATCTGTCGAAAACTCGAAATGTATAGATCTGTCGAAAACTCAATTTGCGGTTTTCGACGCGATTCTAATACTTTCCCTTAACATTACCATATGTTGTAGGGAAAGTAAAAATATTAGCCAGGAAATTTCTAAAAAGAGAAATGTTCTTACCATAATATACAGAACCAACATCTCCTAGTGTCAGATGCTTCACCATATGTCCATATTTTTCCATAATGTATCTTTCTTTATATAATGGATCCACAATGGAGCGATCGACGGTCTGCAAACCAGTGAAACGCATATGTCTCCATAAATGAGGGCTGTCAAGTTCTTCCTTCCAGTTCCGCCATGCCAGTGACATCGAAATTCGGTCATATATATTTAGATTAAGATAGATTTTTTTGATTATGTGATATGGTAGGCTCTCCCACTCAGGTAGTTCTTCAGAATCCTGAAACATGCAGTGATTTGAGTTAAGTATTTCAGATAATACGCTGATTACATTCGGAGCGTGTTTCAAAAAGAATCTAATGTGTCCAAAACAACACTTTCTATACAAATGGACAAATTTCGATTTTTATTTATTTATTATAAATAGCCAGGCACTTGATACATTCCATCATTTGCTAATACATCGGCAGAATCGTGAACAATTTAGCCGTCATATGACGTTGCCCCGGCGCACCAGTGGGGGTGGAACACAATGTGCCCAACAAAACAACACCCAACAAAACAACACGCCCCGTGAGATGAGAATCCCCAACCCGGCAACAGAACGAGCACGAGAAAACGCTTGAATTGACCACTCAGCAAATAAGAAAAATTACACAAAATTCATAGAGAAAAATTAAATCTTTCTTGTGATTCCATTTTGCTCAAAATCGTTAGAGTTACGGTATAGTTAGAGTTCGGTTGTAAACAACTCCAACGCCTGGTGTTTGGGTGGGTAGCGCCAATTGGACTCAGCATTGATTGGTTGAGTTTTATTTTATTTTATTTATTTTTTTACAAATTTCAGAAAGAAAAAGGCACCAAAATGTCTCGGAATAACCACGATTATGCGGAAAATTCTTATGTCTTATAAGATTATGCTAATTGTTTGGATTTCGTAGCAAAGCTCTACATAAAAAAAATTAAAATTTACATGCCATAGTTGATCACTATACCTACCTGTTCCATACATGGTTTCTGCCAACGGGTGGTTAAGTAATATTGGCATTTGACCAAATATAGAATATCCAGATGTGTATCATTTTTTAACAGCACGCCTTAGATTCTTTACTGCGATATGCTTAAAACTTATACGTACCTCTTGGCATGTCAGTGTGTGACATTAGGTAAGATTTATCATTTATCTAATATATATTTCTATAACTAGTTGGTTTTAATACAATTAAAGCTTATAGTAAATTGCTAAGTTCAAATATTTGCAATATTCAATTATTAATTAACTAAAGATTAGCTATTTTGTATAAATTTATTACATTTAATAGGGTTGAAGAATTTTGTAGCCAAAAAGACTTGAGGGAGTTCGCATCTTATTTTTCATTAAAATGCTTACTATTCATATCTTTGATAATGAATTGCACTTCTAATGATCTTTATGGTGTAAAGATATTTTGAATGAAGATGTTTTGTTTAAATTTATATCACGCATACCATTGTTGAACCATTGCTTTTAAATGACTTGTGACTCATGTTTCCTCATTCTTTGCACAAAGTGTTTCTACTTATTGATTATTGATTTTCTTATTGAACCTAACCAATAATTCTAGTACTAACACTGGACGTAATCAGAAACTCGAGGTAATCTTTTTCTTTTAAGAATTTGTTAATGTTTCACTATTACTCTATCAAGTATTTTTCGATGAGGCATTTGTACCTATACAATTTACAGGGCAGAATTATATGAAAGTGGGAATTATAATAAAAGTTATTGGAGCTTGCAATGTATACATTCTCCGCATACATAATGTATATGTAGTGAACGTATTATGACAGGATTGAACATTTTGAATTCGAGTTTTCAACGGAAGAACATGTTTTAAAGGAGTCCTGAATTGCGATAAAAAACGGATAACAACTCTCCATGTGGTCAATATCGGAAAACGATATCAGCAACTGTAAACCCCATTCGATAGTTATCCCATCTTTTTCAGTGATCATGTTCCGACATCCTGCGTAAGAGTGTAATTACATACGTCTATTTAAAATTGATCAAAATTGTTTAGTGAGATGGTAAAATCTAAAATTTGAAAATCGCGACTGAAACACATAAAATAGCTTTTGAATTACAAGTCTAAAATAATATGTGTATTTTAAAATAAATGCTAGGTTTGCACTATGTTTGGGTATTAATTAATATCTGCTTAATTCTATGTTAATTTTTTCTTACATTTATTTTATTTTTTCAATATATATTTCAATACAGAATTAAAAGATCACATTTAAAGAGTGACATAGCTAGTACGAATTCTACAAAAGATATACAGAACATAATTTGTGTCATAATTCACCAGAACAATCTAACATAAGTATGAATAAATGGAAGAATCCCAAATGGTTCGCGTTGGTCATATTTTCTAAATTACCTTAGATAACAATTAAAAGTTTTGTAGAAATTTACATCCCTTAGTAAATCTGTATGTTATTTTAAAATTTGCAATCCAACTGTTTGACTATTTATGATGTTTTTGTGATCGTCATAAAATATTTTCAATTGAATTGGAACTTTTCCAACCATCGTTTCCTTATGAGTTGCCAAATAAAAATCCAACATTATGAACTTTAAAGGAAATAATTATAGCAGAACAAATGATGTACAATTTGACAAAGATAAATGAAAAGTTTTATTCATTCTGATAATGATGCACATTAATTAGGAATTGAAGTCAAAGATTAAGTTTTTTGATCATGGTATATACAACTTTCAAATGATCTTACTGGTTCAATTATTATTATAAAGATTAATGCTATTGAAAATAATTTAGATAAGAAATTCTATTGAGAATAATTTAAAAAAGGTAAGAAAATGTTTTAAAATTCGATACATAAAGTGTGTTAGCAAATTGAAGGTGTGAGTGTCGGGCATATGAAGGGGAGCCCCCCACCCCCCAATGTGGATAAAAAATGAGTATCTAAATACAAATTCTCAACGAATCATTATTTCTTTCAAATTTTTATTTATTTCTGCGGAAACATAATTTTTACAGCGTTTTATTTAACTTCACATGAAGTATATATGTTACGGGTGTAGCTCGAACTCAGGATAAATCTAGGTTTATCCGGGTAAAGATGGGTTCACCCAGCCACTGTGGATAAAGCCAGAAATGAAACTGAAATTATATCAATTTCAGGCTTTACCAGAGTAATGCGCGTAAAGCCGCTAACCACTTCGTTGCGTTTGTCCGCTTTCAATGGAGCCCCTAGCCTCTATGGACTGTATCTCCTGGATGTTGCGCTTGAATAAGATTATTTAAGGCATTGATATAGAAACTTGCATGAGCAAAGGATGATATAAAGGATTAGTGCATTCAGTATTCAAAACACTTTGAGGACCCGTGACGGTGAGGTGGGGGGGGGGGGGCGGTAACGAGGAGAAGGTGGAATAGGAAAAAATGGTTTCATATCATCAAAGAGGTTCAAGAGCAGTACGGGACGTTATCTAACAGAAGAACGTCTGTATTGCACTGAGAATCAGAGATAGTTCGTGTTGCCATCGCGTTTTTCGTTGATGGGTCTATAGATCGAGCCTGTTAACCGATTTTTATGATCTTTTCTTTAATCATTTTCCTTATGACGCAAGGCTGTGCTTTTTAAAAACGAATTTGAATTTCGGTTATTTTCTGCAGAAATTAAGTAAAGAAATAGGTAGGAATTTTGCATGCCATTTGGCGACAGAAAATCAATAATCCAAGAATGAAATTCAACAATTTTTATATTTATTTCATTAGAAATCTTTTTTGAAAATTTGAAATCACGGTGTAAAAGACATCGTTTACCGTCATGTAATCCATGTATCTCCATTCTTGAAATGAAAGTCTATTTTACTGTCACCATTTTTATTTGAGTAGAATTGGAAATTACAAATGAAGATGGCGTTGTTATTTGAATGATAGAATAAGAAGAGGAAAATATCAAACGTCAGTTCAGGCTTTAAATTAATCACTCAGTAAGTGAATTTCGTTCAGCTGATAACATAGATGTTAAGCGGAAACATACAGGTATACAGGATTTTTTCTGAAGGGAAAAACCATTGCATTCAAAATTTGGAGATTACTAACGACCATTTCTTTCGAAAGTTCCGAAATTAAAAATTTGATGTTGGCAACATATGACTTTCCCTACAGACTCAAATTAACTTTCTTTTTATTTCTTTAGTAATTCATTACATTGAGCTTAAATGAACAAAATAACACGCATAATTATTTAAAATTACACTGAATTTCCCCTTTTTTTATTAATTTTCGTTTTTATTTGGTAAATGGGCGTATTCCCAAAACCGACGTAGTAAAAATGCGAAAAACTACAATATTTCGGGAACGGCTAAACATAGAGTAAAAGGGTTAGTCTCATTCTTTCATCAACAAAAATTACGTATAGAACAAGCATTTAATTAATACATTTAAGCATATATAGGTAATCTTTTGTTTCAGATTTTGACAAATTTTGCGGGCTGTTTTGCAAGAAAAAGGCAGGTTCCTCTTTTACGAATCGTACAAATTTCAAATCAGCACCAGGTTAATCGACAAGTGATGTATCTACCAAATTTTGTGAAATTTGGTTCATTAGTTTTTTAGCTAGAGTGGATAAATACGATTTTTACAGACCATTTCGCAAGGGGCGCTACAACCCAGTGGTTAATGCGCGGAAATTGCACTCAGTCGGCCCGGATTCGATTCCCGTCACTGACAAAACTGCCGCCGTGTTCACGCGGCGTACGATTACGTTAAACGCGTAGGTCCGTAAGTCCTATCGAGAGGTTGGTGGTATGGGAAGGAGAGTACGTTCCCTGTGGATGCCTCCCCCACTGGGTTCCGGTCTAAATTAGGTGGCACTTCCCGGCCGTCCAAACAGATACCTTACACCTTTCTGGCGGGTCAGACGGTCTGGGCCGAAGAAAACCATTTCGCAAAAAAAGACGGGTTCCTATTTTTCCTTAAACGTTCCAAAATCTAATCAGCACAAGGATATCCAAACAAGTGACTTATCTACCAAATTATGAAATTTGGTAAATAAGTGCAAATGCAGATTTAGAGATTCAATAACAATAAACTGAAAAAAATTCGAATCATTTAAATTTCGGGAGGGTGGGGGTTAAAATCAGTCAAGAAATGAAATAAAACATATATAAATAAATAAAGTAAACTAATAAAGAAAAGGGCATATGAAAACGTGGAGAAAAATACTAAATTTTTCTTTTTGACTGCACTAAGGGTTGGGGGGGGGGGGGGGGGGAATGTAAAAACTTAAAATTTTAGTTTTTTCTAAGTTTTGGAAGAAGTATTGAACGAAAAATTCTGAAACAGCTTTAAGGAATCCCAACCTAAAAAAATAACAGGCACAGTGCAGTCAATTATAAAATGAAAGAAGTGAGAGAATATGCGGGTTTAAAAGTAAAAAAAATCATGAGGAGTATGGAATTGAGTGGGGTATCAAAAAATCGAATATCGAGACTAAGAGAAAAATATTTCTTTCAATTTTCTCAGTAACTGGAGAAGAATGGAGGCGGGTGTGGGGGGGGGGGGAGAAAATATTCGTCTTTTATTTGTTTTGGAAAGTAGTGGATAAAAAAGTCGGAAAATTTATTTGGAGGTAAACTCAAATACAAGAAATATATCGCGAGCATTTCGGGTGAGAGAGGCAGAGAGTAGTAAAATGGTGTAGCGAGGAATAAAGAACAAAAATATTCGAGTGGGGTATCATAAAATCGAATACATCGAGACTAAGAGAAAATTATCACATTTATAATTTTTGGGGTGAAGTAAAACACCAAATTTTTATTTCTTTTTTCTTAGTTGTAAGGAAAGTAATAAACAAACACCTGTAAAATAATCTTCAGAGGTATTTAAATACAGGAATTATAACACTGGCGCTTATGGTTGATTAGGAAACGCGGGTAAACAATGTTAGAAAACAGAAATAAAAGAATTAAAATATATTTTTTTAAAATATGGAGGATTTTAGCTAGCATATTTCCATATTGTAGTTAATCGTTCAGGGTTTTTTTTTTGTTGTTGTTAATTTTTTCAGATATATAAAGCTGTTAGGAGCTTCAAGAGCAAATGAAATAAAAAGAAGTTTAGAAGCGTTAGAAAAACAAAAAATCTGATGTGGCCAGCACATGACTTTCCTTATATAACTCAATGAATTTTTCTCCTTCTACAGTCAAAAAATAATGTATAAGATCCACGGCACATTTGGCAACGGATGACAACATGTAATGCTATTTCAAAGTACCCAATTAACTTATATTTCGCGCAACTCTAAATTAACAATTATCAATATGGATAGCATCCTGAATAAGCGATATAGTCCATATATTAAAATATTTTAATAAGCAATTCATCAACTAGGCGTCATTTTTATTAATTTAGCGTCATTTCTGCAATTTTGAGAAAGTTTCATCAATTTGGAGCAAAATATCTTAGTTGTTAATACTTTTCTAGATTTTTCGCCAAGTTTGCCAAATGCATCACCAAGTGTTACAGAGAAATGAAGAGCAGAACATTTCTTATAATCACCATTTCCTTAATCACCATTTCATTGATTCAGCGTCAGTTTCATCAATTTGACGAATTTTTTATCAATTGAATAACATTTCCGTCAATTTGACAACATTTAAAAAGTTACCAAGTTGGAGATAGATATTCCGAAAAAATCGTCACGAAAATTTCATTTAAACGTTATGAACGGGAAAATAGGTTATTCTTATAGTACTCGTAGATTGTTGTATTCCTTCAAAAATATTGAATTTTCGTCAATTAGCCGTCATTTTTATTGATTTAGCGTCATTTTATTCAATTTAGGAATATTTTCGTTAATTTGGTCATATATAAAAAATGTCGTCATGTTGGCGACATTCCGCCAAATTCGTCGCCAAAATTTCGTTAAGAGTTATGGACAGAGAAATAAATAATTCTCATAGCAGATAAATGACCATTGGTGTCGAACAACAAAAGTACTACCCAAAATATATTTTACCATGAATGGAATGAGCTAGATCCAAGAGAATGATATCACCAAATTTATCGTATAATATTACATGTAAAAAGTTAACATATTTCACAATATTTAATATTTTTTCTTATTTTATGTGACTTTTTGCTAAATTTATTTGAAATGTATACAATATCTCGAAAACGCTTTATTCTAGCGTTCTAAAATTTGTATCAATCGTTTTCTAATGAAAAATTACATAAGATATGACATTTGCGAGCTTTATTAAAGGTTTTAATTTATGGTGATTTTTTCAAGTGTTCACTCTAAAATTTAGTGGGGTTCTGAACATTCGGTTGCGTTTTAAAACATTAGGCTTCCAGTATTCACGGATTGTGCAAATTTTGTACCAAATTTTGTTTGAATGGCTTCATTCGTTCGTGAGATATCGTCTCCACAAACTCACTGACACACACACATCACCTCGAAGACGTCTGATTCGTGTTCAGGGACGCTTGAAATGTGCTTTCCCGTCGAAAACTCGAATTCAAATTTTTTACCCCGTCACAATACCTTCCTTATACATTATACTACAGTGAAACCCCGATTTTACGTTTCTCAAGGGACTGGGTGAAAAAAACGTAAAATGCGGGGAAAACGTAAAATACAGGAAATACATAGAATGCAAAAATCAAATAGAAAACAAGAAAGATCAATCATGCATAAGCATTGATTATGAAACACTTTCCAACTGAAATGTAATTTCATTTAAAAATTTCTAAAATGTGATACATTCAGTGGTGATATCTTTTACATTATCACAGTACTACAGTAATTTATTATACTTAAATATTTAAAACTGTATCGAAATATAAATCATCTGATTCTTTATGCAAAATCAATGAATATTTCATTCATATAACTTGTATTCCAGACTCCAGAGCTAAATAATTTTGTGTGAAAAAAATTCAGCAATTCTTATGTAATTCATCTTACAATCGCTTGAGATATTTGCATTCTGCATATGTTAAAATTAGGCTTCGTTGAAGAAATAATAGAAGAAGTTTAGGGATCATTTAAAATCACAACTATTGTATATGCATAGGCACGGAATTTAGATACACAGATAATACACAGATACACAGATAATATATGTGTGTATGTGTATGTACTCAAAGTATTGGAATCGTGCCGATGATCGGAACTCGAATTTTCAAAGGATCTACACGTGTTGGGACTTCTAGAACACGAAAAATCTATTTTTAGGAAGACATCTGTGTGTGTAAGGGTGTATCTGTGTATGTTTCTGTGTGTCTGTGCGGATATTACATCCACTCTAATTGAAAAACTAATGAACCGAATTTCATACAATTTGGTAGGTATGTTTTTTGTGCGAAATCCTGATGTTCATTAGATTATAGTACGATTCCTAATAAAAGAATCTGCCTTCTTTGCGAAATGGCCGCAGAAATTGCCTTTATCCACTCTAGCTAAAAACTAATGGAACAAATTAACAAAATTTGGTGTATAATATTTCAATAACCTACAAGTGATTTATATACCAAATTTAACAAAATTTTGTATATAAATCATTTGTAGGTTATTCTAGTACGATTCGGGAAAAAGGAACGGGCTATTTTTGGGAAATGACCGCAAAAATCGTTATATATAAAAATAAAAGACTACGTGTGCTCAATTATATCAATTAAATTCCTATTTTATACGTGATTTTTGACAACAAAAATAATAAGACTAACCCCATTACTCTAGGACTAGCCGGTCTTGAGATATTCTAGTTTTTTCGCTACGCCACCTTTGACAATAAGTTCAGCTATCAAATGAGAACCAAATTTAAGTTTAACATGTAAATTCAATGTCATTTAAAACACTTATGGTCGTTATTTTGAGCAGATAAACTCAAATTATTATTGAAGAAATAAAGAGAACGAATATGAGTCTGCAGGGAAAGACATGTGCTGTCCTCATCAGAATTTTTAACAATATTACAACAATGATTTACAGAAGTGAACGAGGATTATTTTCAGGCCATTTCGAAAAAAATGTATGATCTATATTTAAAGATCCATCAAATTTTTTTCGAATAAAATGTTCAACAAATTTAAGCTGTGTACCAAATTTTAACTCTCTAGGACGTAGGAAAGTGCATTAAAAATGCCATCAAATAAGTATATTATGAAGAGTTATATGAAATTAAATAAAATGAAAAATTGTTATCTACCAAATTTATTTTAAAATGTGAAGCCTCTCTCATATGCAAAACATTTAAACACTTGGAAAGATATTTATTATATAATATATCTCTCTTTTCTTTCTGGAGGATATCCCAAAGTCAGAATTTAATTGAATTTGTTTTTTTCCCTATATTAAATAATTTTTAATTAAAAAACTACTTAACATATTTTACTGAATTTTTTTTTATATATTCTATGGGATAATGTGAATATTTCCTAAAAATTTTGAAGCAATTCGTTAATTTTAAATTTACTTAAAAAATGTTTGAAAAATTAGGTCCCATAGGGTTCAATGTATTTCAATTTTTCAACCCGGGTTCAATAAAAAACTAATTGGGTGATATAATTTATTTATATTCCCATAGGTCCTACAGACCGTCTGAACAACATACTAAAATTTCACTTTGATAAAGTCATTTTTACGGCAGTTATCGTGCTAACGGACAGACAGACAGACAGACAGAATGAACAAAGTCATAAACACTTTTCAACTTTGTTGTAAAGTGTTAAAAACTAAAGGTAGTAAAGATGACTCTTTCAAAAGGTATAATATGTATATTTCACGAAAAGAACATTATTATGCATACCATTTTAAGATCATTTTAACACATTTAGTTACGAATCCTGGCGTTTTGGTTGAAAATAGTCCGTAATAGTGCTTTGTTTTTTTAGTCATTTAGTTCAAAGTGAGTGCAGCATCTTCTAGGATTGAAATAC